>JAWPHD010005358.1:0-165358 GCA_037043455.1 Cyrtodaria siliqua | reverse complement strand
GGATCTATTATAATACGCGACGTCGTCTTGTGAACGAGGGATCTATTATAATACGCGACGTCGTCTTGTGCACGAGGGATCTAAGTACACGCAACGTAATAGTGTTATTTCATTAGGTGCAGAAACACATCTCATGTTTTGCTCCCATAGTCTCAATTTTGACCGCTGCTTTTGAATCAGACCAGAACCTCCCCGTCTCCTCTGGTATATATGTTTTATATTATTTGTAATATAATTTAACAATACCTAATTTGCTAATGAAAGTTTGAAACCAAATGAAGTTGCTGACTTGTTAAATTTGTATTACAACTTTATCTTATTATCTTATTGATGTGGCTGTCGGTCTTTTTTCTTGAGAAACTTGTCTAAATGAATTCAACGTTACCAAGGCTCGGGTGAACCAAAACAAAAAAACAACTGCCAAATATACACTAGATTGCATAATTACACAAACACCTTCTACACTACATACAATTTTACCAAATGAATGGTGTATAGCGGCTCATCAGCATCTTGTATGTTATTTATAGACGCCCTGGATATAGATAGGATATATCGCAGTCAGCGAATCTTTCCTGCTATCGAATATATACTATAAGAATCTTTCATGTGTATCCGTTGAAGATAAGGAAATTTCAGAACGAGGTATAATTGTTTTATCCGAACCGAGGTTCTGCCGAGGTTCCGATTAAACAGTTATACCGAGAGTTGGAATTTCCCTATCTGAACCAGACACCCATGATAGATAATTTATCTTGAATGTCATTTATTTTGCATTCTGCGCATTGACGTCGCCAACTACTAACACGTTTCATGTGTATTTACACAATGCCGTCATGCAGCTGACATTGTTGATATCAGCGCCCGACTTTTAATTTCTTCGTGTGTAAGCTCATGTACATCACCCATGTAAAACGCGGATAAACTTATCCGGTTGGCAAGAAATGTGGTTCTTTAAGGTGCTCGGATTTCATGCTCATCCGACGTACAAGACTAAAGGAACGAGTCTTGTTCAAGAGCACACCAACACAACCTTATTAAAGAGAAGTTAACTGATGTTATTCTAAATACGTTTGTCAGAGAGATAACTATATAAGAGCATGTTTTATTTAAGGCAAATTATACAATTACAGTAAGTACACTTGCAATGGAGAATATGACTTATTATATACTTTCCAGTGAAATAGTGGATTTTATGATTAAAATAAAACCTTATATTTTCATTGTTTATATTTCTCACATGAACATAATGAAAGTATAATATATTTCCACTCAAAATGACGTCATGCATATGTTGACGTTTGTTGCAACCCTATAGGTAACAACTGCACTAAAGCTTACACACTGCACTAAAGGTAACACTTTTGGGACTAACAGTAACAACCTACACTAAAGGTAACACAAATATTAGCACTAAAGGTAACTATTGTTGCACTTAAGGTAACAAAAGTGTTGACCTATACTAAAAGTAACACACCTGCCCTAAAGGTAACAACACAGTTTAGTGCAGTTTATATTAGAAATTGAGGTTGCTCAAACAAACAGGTTATTTATTTTAGTAGAATACTGCCTGTTTAATAGTGCAAATACAGTATAATTCTCGGTTTTATTATCAATTGTGTAATGTTGTGACTTTGTTTGTTGTTGTGACCTCGTTTTTTAATTCAGCTCATGTGCTCACCATTGATAAGGGCAACGTCGTTTACTGCTATTAAGTATTATTCACGATCTCCCTTTTTGATTCATGAATTCGGGACTAAGTGCATGTGTTATATATAGCTATGTAACCAATTTTTAAATATATTTGAGTCTTGATGACGTCATTCAAGAATATGGCAAGTATGTCTTTATCTCCAAAATACAAACTAAGCTCCTTTTTAATTATTATATTGTGTTTTCCTTGGCGGATATTGTTATTTTCAAACTGACAAATATACAGGCCCTCTTGTGCCTCTTGTTATTATATACTTAGATAAATTCCAGTGAACTATTTATAGTAAATTGATAAAAATTGATAAAAAATATGTTCACGTAGGTGTATAAATACATTAGTATTGCATACATTTAATAAAACACATTATTGCTAAGAATCAAAAGATATTGCTATTGAATTTGAAGCCCAGAAAAGCACCAACAAATACAGAAGGTGGTATGGCGAAACTATGGTTACACTCTAAAGTTAGTCTCATCGACGCCATTGAGTTCCGTTTGTATGTTCTTAGACAAGTTCCCTTAGCCGGGGCGTAAAACGCGGGAGGTCCCGTGTATCTGTCGGTACCCGAGCCAGTTAACGACCGAAGTATTAATAAATTCGTTAGTAAGGGTAGGGAATGTCTCAGGATACATATGTACATTTCCTCATCAACATTTAGAAAAAAGCAAAACAATTTGCTTTGCATTTTTGAAATTATTACTATTACTGATCAAATGCAAATATTCAAGTTTTGTAGAAAAAATAACGAAATCGTATGGCTAATATTAGGTTGCATGTTATGTTTGTTTCGTTTGTAGGGTGTTTTACTTCATTTTCAACAAATGTAAGGTTATATATGACGGTCGATTTTTTGTGGTGGAGGCTGACCACTTACTACCAGTACTGTACAGTACTCCTCCCGCCATCCGTAAGAATCGACACTTCCTCACAAGTCAATATCCCAGTGGGATTCGACCCCGCAGATGTGAGAGGTGAAGGTTACAACGCAACGTCGTTAACCAAACAAATTGACGCTGAGGGTCTTACACCTCTATTATCTCCCCTGAAGCTCACGGACCTAGAGACAAAGGGAAAACAGAAATAAATTCTTTTTTTTCTCAATTTGAGACAATTTTAATTTAACAAATAGGGATTTCTTAGCTTTAGCATACATTTGAAGTGTAAAAAACAGATAATACAGAAATTCCCATGTTGATATGATGTTTTAATAAAATTACATAAGTGTTTGACCTATAAAAAATATAGGTGCACCTATACTTTTTATTGGGGCACCTGTAAAATTGTAGGTGCACCCATAAAACTGTAGATGCACCCATAAAATATATAGGTGCTCCTATAAAATATATAGATGCACCTATAATTTTACAGGTGCACCTATAAATAACAGGGTCAAAAGTCTCGTCCAATCAAATTCCGTGTTACAGACTGAGACATTGTAGTTACGGGGTTAAATTAAAAACTTCTTCAATATTTTATCACAACAATATATAGTAAAATGAAATGAAGCATTCTTGAACATGTTTAACATGTTTAAAAGAGATTAATATGTATTAAATTCGATATAAACACATATACCATTCAAATCACATTTCATTTCCTGCATAATTTAGATGTATTTGTGAACGCATATCCCCTGAATAATTCCACTTTATAACAATAACAATGACATAGTATATAGATAACATCATATCTTTGTTGCATTGGTGATGTAGCAAAATACAACACTGACTAGGTATACGTTGAAACTGTCGCGTCCACACAAACAAAACATACGCATCGGTAAAATAATACATGAAAAAACACTAACCTTTCATAATTATAAATTACTGTATGACGTCCTAAAGACACGGCTCGGAGACAATATATTGAACTTAAAGGAAGAGATACATAATAAGCTACATTTACAACATTTAAAACATAGGAAAATATATCTAAAAAGTACTTACATCGTCAAATATGTACCCTACTTAAATAAATTAGGCGTGTTTATGTAAATAGAAGAACCGGTTTATCGTGCAGGAACACAACATTTACACGGGCTTATTATCATATACCGTACTACGTATCAAACTTACAACCAACATGCGAAATGTATTTAAAGGAAGTTTAATTCGGATTTTTTTAAAAATAATTTCGTCTGCTTTGAACAGTAGACAAAGATACTGTGTTCTAAATATATTAACATACAATTGCGAATTTTGGGGATATGAAAACTTAGATATAATACAACGTGTACATACTGATATTTTAAAAAGAATTACAAACAGTAAAAAAAGCACCCCTTCTAGGCGGAATTAGGCAGACACCCAATCGCAGTCACTATACAAACGAGAATAATAAACTTTTGGAATAAATTGATCTTAGGTAAACAAACAAAACTTAGTTACTTATGTTATGAATCAATGGTTAACACAGTTACTTACGAATACAAGTGATTAAAATACATTCAAAATATACTTAACAACAAAGTAAATTCCGCTATTTGGACAAATCGCCATTTATTGCAAAGCAAATATATCCATCGATCCATTAAAAAAACTTTACTCGATATATTTACACAATCATGGAGGGCAGACGTATGAATTTTAATATGCAAATCCGTTGACAATTATCAGTGTCATTACGTAATATGTGACTGGGTTGGTAATCATGTACTACGGCGTGGTATTCCAGTGTGACAGCACTATATCTGCTACAAGTAGACACTACACACACGCATTCAAAGAAGCCCATTAACATCAGTGTTTTTCTTTTCTCAATTTCTGCTACTTTCTAGTCTCTGCCGCTGAATGTAACTTAATTCTTGGAATACATACATGAAAAACGATACTTTAATATAACTGTTTCGTGTTATTCAATTATTACATTCATGTAACATGTATATGTAACATTTGTACTGTCATAAACCATATATTGTTTTTGCATATATGTATTAAAAGAAATAAAATATTGAAATATAAAAAAAAACTTAACAAACCTAATATTTCTGATACTAACGCTTCTTTTCTCGATTTGCATCTCGCCATTGAAAATGTGAAATAATTATCAAATTATATGACAAGAGGGATTATTTTAATGTTGATATTGTTAATTATCCCCATTTAGGTTGGGATATTCCCCAAGCAACTTCTTATGGGATCTAAGTGTCTCAACTTATTCGTTTCTCTAGAGCTTGTACTCGTGTTGAGGACTTTAATATTCGTAATCCGTTAAAAAGCTAATCCATCAGGGCTACCGTTACCATAAACTTCGTAAAACATTTGCAAAACAAATCTTCTATAAAGATGCAGAGTCCGATATCAAAAGATGAAACTGACAATTTAGCGATCGAATCGGTCTCACAACGTAACGTACGTCATTCTTTTGTGAAATTCAATGCACTTTTGTGTATTTTACGTGTTCATCGTGAGTTCCTGCAAAAGAATTGAACTGTGGTTGACTTGAGAAGCCTTGCTTTTTCATCTTAGTGTTTTTTTCAGACATTAATACTTTTGCTGTATTGCTATATGTAGACGACGGGCCTGTCAAAACTCCGTATTTAAGTGTAAAATCTCCGGATTTTCTATCAAATGATCATGATTTAACACCTATGCTTTCCCAGTTTATCAGCTATTTCCTAAATTGAATATTTCCTGTTAAGCTCCCTAGTCAGAGGAGTAATAATAAGTGTCGAATCACTGGGGGATCATACGTGCAATGCACTGACTGAATATACAAATAACACCTAAGGACATAATTAATTCCTTCCGTGACATAATGACATTTGCAGCAATATATCTGTGGTTTTTTTAAACTGCTAAACCTAACTGAAATAGGAAGCGTGAGAAACTATCAACTCACTTCGATCGAATGGGTCTCAAAATTTAACGTACGTCATTCTTTTGTGAATGCACTTTTGTGTATTTTACGTGTTCATCGTGAGTTCCTGCAAAAGATGCAAGAACTCTATCAAAAACTGCCCAGGTGTATAATGTCTCACTAAGTGGACAGAATTTATTCCTTGGGAAATAGCTGTATCTTCCATCTTTATTTTAATTATCTAATTTAAAGCATATTTTATCAATGAATTGAACTATGGTTGACTTGAGAAGCCTTGCTTTTTCATCTTAGTGTTTTTTTCAGACATTAATACATTTGCTGTATTGCTATATGTAGACGACGGACCTGCCAAAACTCCGGATAAAATCCGGATTTTCAGGATTTTTCAATCGCTCTCCGGATCTCCGGATATAAGCGTACAATCTCCGGATTTTCTATCAAATGTTCATGATTTAACATCTATGCTTTCCCAGTTTATCAGCTATTTCCTGAATTGAATATTTCCTGTTACGCTTCCTAGTCAGAGGAATAATTACAAGTGTCGATTCAGTGGGGGTCATACGTGCAATGCACTGACTGAATATACAAATAACATCTAAGGACATAATTAATTCCTTCAGTGACATAATGACATTTGCAACAATATATCTTCAATTTTTTTTAAACTGTTAAACATAACTGAAAGAGGAAGCGTGAGAAACTAGCAACTCATTTTGTGCGGTACCACTATGACACCTGTTGCTGTGTACGATGATTATGATTTGTATAACTGTGTAGAAAAGTAAGTGCACTTCCATTAAAAAAAACGTTGTGGTAGAAATTATACCAAGTCATACTGTTGTTCTATTGTTTCTACATAACTATCAAACAATGCAAAAACTTGTATTAATTGCATAAATAGTTTAAATGTGCGCTTTAAACAAATATCCATTTAAAACTGCTTAAATTTTAAAAATCTCAGGATTTTGTGTTAAAAAGTTTTGGCAGGCCAAAGACGATCTTACGCGAGTGCATATTTACTACTTGTGAACTACTGCTTTACTACGTGTGAACTTCTGCTTCACTACGTGTGAACTACTGCTTTACTACCTGTGAACTACTGCTTTACTACGTGTGAACTACTGCTTCACTACGTGTGAACTACTGCTTTACTACGTGTGAACTACTGCTTCACTACGTGTGAACTACTGCTTTACTACGTGTGAACTACTGCTTCACTACGTGTGAACTACTGCTTTACTACGTGTGAACTACTGCTTTACTACGTGTGAACTACTGCTTCACTACGTGCGAACTACTGCTTTACAACGTGCGAACTACTGCTTTACTACGTGCGAACTACTGCTTCACTACGTGTGAACTACTGCTTTACTACGTGTGAACTACTGCTTCTACGTGTGAACTACTGCTTTACTACGTGTGAACTACTGATTCACTATGTGTGAACTACTGCTTCACTACGTGTGAACTACTGCTTTACAACGTGTGAACTACTGCTTCACTTCGTGTGAACTACTGCTTCACTTCGTGTGAACTACTGCTCCACTACGTGTGAACTACTGCTTTACTACGTGTGAACTTCTGCTTTACTACGTGTGAACTACTGCTTCACTACGTGTGAACTACTGCTTCACTACGTGTGAACTACTGCTTTACAACGTGTGAACTACTGCTTTACTACGTGTGAGCTACTGCTCCACTACGTGTGAACTACTGCTCCACTACGTGTGAACTACTGCTTCACTACGTGTGAACTACTGCTTTACTACGTGTGAACTACTGCTTTACTACGTGTGAACTACTGCTTTACTACGTGTGAACTACTGCTTCACTACGTGTGAACTACTGCTTCACTACGTGTGAACTACTGCTCCACTACGTGTGAACTACTTCTTTAATACGTGTGAACTACTGCTTTACTACGTGTGAACTACTGCTTCACTACGTGCGAACTACTGCTTTAATACGTGCGAACTACTGCTTCACTACGTTTGAACTACTGCTTCACTACGTGTGAACTACTGCTTTACTACGTGTGAACTACTGCTTCACTACGTGTGAACTACTGCTTTACTACGTGTGAACTACTGCTTTACAACGTGTGAACTACTGCTTTACTACGTGTGGACTACTGCTTTACTACGTGTGAACTACTGCTTTAAATAAACGAGATGGTCACGCGGCGGTCTTCTATTTTTATCAAAGCGTTTATAAGCGTGTGTCTTCCGTGGTCCAGTATGAGAATTCACTTTCGTCTCAAGTTCGGCGTAAAATGTGCCTGTTATTTGCGAAAGGACACAACCTTTCAGTTTTGCAAGAATAAAGAAAACCGCAAAGAAACGTTCTTAGAAACTGAAAATGTTCATATTTGCCTCGCTGGCCTGCCCTGTATCTGAAACCTTCCTAAGCCACTGTAATGTACGGCAGCAATGATCATTCATAACATAGTAACTCTCAAATAATGATTTATAAGGAATAATTATGGAACGCCATGACTGTCTTATGATGTTGCAGATTAATATATTTAGTGCATTTCCATTTATATGTTGTAGTCCTTTCATGATATGCAGTGTATGTTTAATTATATGGGCTAAATAAATCTTTATATGTGGTGGACAAGTATTTATATGCAGTAGATTAATCAATATATGCGAGTGATAAGCCATTGCATGTAATAGATAAACCATTATATGCAGTTCAGCTTTCATTATATGTAGTGTATTTATTACTATATGCAGTAGTTTATCTAATATATCAGGTCCTTTGGACATTATATGAAGTAAGTTTGTATTTATATGCAGTGCTTCTGTTGGCTTTATATGTGGTGCATTTTCTAATATACGTGGTGGATATGTCTTTATGTTAGGTGGTTTCAATTGCATTATATCCGGTTCAAACGGCTTTATACGTTGTGCATTTCGTATGATATTCAGTGCTTTTTCATTATATGCTGTGCTTTTTTCATTATGATGCTCATCGTCAATCGGAACATTCGCATTTTAAGATGTTGCGATTTTATCGGAAATCTGACTGGGAGTGTGCCATCCTAACATATTTTTTCAGTGCGTCAGCGGAAACAAAACATATCTTTTTTTGCCTAACAGAGAGGAAGGGTGACACATAACAGAGGAAGTGGACACATTCCGGAGGGGAAGGCTGACACATTACAGGGAGAAAGGGTGAAACATTACAGAGGGGAAGTGTTACATACTACAGAGAGATAGGCTGGCACATTACATAGGCGAAGAGTGACACATTAAAGAGGTAAGGGTGAAACGTTACAAAGAAAGTATGACACATTACCGAGGGAAATGGTGACACATTACAGAGCGGAAGGGGGACACATTACAGGGATAAAGGGTGACACATTATATAAGGACACGTGACAAATTACAGAGGAGAAGGGTGACATATTAGAGACACATAACAGAGGAAGGGTGACATATTACAGAGGGATAGGTAACACATTATAGAGGGAGGAATGACACATTATAGAGAAGAAGGGTGACACATTACAGAGCGGAAGGGTGACACATTACAGAGGAAGTTTCAGACCTCACAGAGGAAGAGGGACACATACAGAGGGGAAGGCTGACACATTATGTAGGCGAAGGGTGAAACTTTAAAGAGAAAAAGGGTGACACATTACAGAGGTAAAGGGTGACTCATTACAAATAGAAAGGGTTTTACATTGCAGAATGGAAAGGTGACACATTACAGAGGGAAAGGGTGACACATTAAAGAGGAAGGGGGACACATTACAGAGGACGGCTGACACATTACAGAAGAAGGGTGATACATTGCATAGGGGAAGAATGACACAATACAGAGTGAAAGGTAACAATTACAGCTTGGAAGGGTGACACATTAGAGAGGAAAGGGTGACAAATTACAGAGGAAGGGTGACACATTACAGAGGAAGGGTGACACATTACACAGGAGAAGGGTGACACATTACAGAGAAAGGGTGACACATTATAGAGAGGAAGGGTGACACATTACAGAGGGGAAGGGTGATATATTTTATAGGCGAAGGGTGACACATTAAAGACAAAAAGGGTGACACATTAGAGAGGGGAAGGGTGACTCATTTGAAAGAGAAAGAGTGAAACATTACAGAGGGGAAGGGTTACACATTACAGAGAGAAAGGGTGGCAAATTACAGTGGCAAGGGTGACACGTTACAGAGGAAGTGTGACACATTACATAGGGAAAGGGTGACAAATTACAGAGTGGAAGGGTAAAACATTACAGGGATAAAGGGTGACACATTATAGAAGGAAATGTGACAAATTACAGAGGGGAAGGGTGACACATTAGAGAGGAAGTGTGACACATAACAGAGGAAGGGTGACATATTACAGAGGAGTGGGTGACACATTACAGAGCGGAAGGTGACACATTACAGAGAAAGGGTGATACATTACAGAGAGGAAGAGTGACACATTACATATGGAAAGTGCGACACATTAAAGAGGAAGTTTGACACATTACAGTGGGAAAAGGTGACACATTACAGAGGGGAAGGGTGACGCATTACAGGGAGAACGGGTGACTCATTACAGAGTTAAAGGTAACAATTACAGAGGGGAAGGGTGACACATTAGAGAGGGAAGGGTGACAAATTACAGAGGAAGAGTGACATATTACAGAGGAAGGGTGACACATTGCAAAGGAGAAGGGTGACACATTACAGAGAAATGGTGACACATTACAGAGAGGAAGGGTGACCCATTACAGTGGGAAGGGTGATACATTTTATAGGCAAAGGGTGATACATTAAAGAGAAAAAGGGTGACACATTAGAGAGGCTAAGGGTGACTCATTTGAAAGAGAAAGGGTGAAACATTACAAAGGGAAGGGTTACACACTACATAGAGAAAGGATGGCACATTACAGAGGCAAGGGTGACACGTTACAGAGGAAGTGTGACACATTACCGAGGAAAAGGGTGACAAATTACAGAGTGGAAGGGTGAAACATTACAGGGATAAAGGGTGACACATTATAGAAGGAAATGTGACAAATAACAGAGGGAAAGGGTGACACATTAGAGAGGAAGTGTGACACATAACAGAGGAAGGGTGACATATTACAGAGGAGTGGGTGACACATTACAGAGGGATATGTGACACATTAGAGAGACAGGGTTGACACATTAGAGAGGAGAAGGGTGACAAATTACAGAGCGGAAGGGTGACACATTACAAAGGAAGTGTGACACCTCAAAGAGGAAGGGTGACACATCACAGAGGGGAAGGCTGAAACATTATGTAGGCGAAGTTTGACACATTAAAGAGAGAGGGTGTTACATTACAGAGGAAAAAGGTTACCCATTACAAAGAGAAAGGGTAACACATTGCAGAGTGGAAGGGTGACACATTACAGAGTGGAAGGGTGACACATTACAGAGTGGAATGGTGACACATTACAAAGTGGAAGGATGACACACTACAGAGGAAAGGGGACACATTACAGAGGAAGGGGACACATTACAGAGGAAGAGTGACACATTACAGAAGAAGGATGATACATGTACATTATAAAGGGGAAGGGTGACACATTACAGAGTGGTAGGGTGACACATTACAGAGAAAGGGTGACACATTACAGAGAGGTGAGGAAGGGTGACACATTACATATGAGGTGGGCGACACATTAGAGAGTAAGGGTGACCCATTACAATTGGAAAAGAGTGACACATTACAGAGGGGAAGGGTGGCGCATTACCGGGAGAAAGGGTGACACATTGCAGAGGGAAAGGTAACACTTACAGAGGGGAAGGGTGACACATTAGAGAGGGCAGGGTGATAAATTACAGAGGAAGGGTAACATATTACAGAGAAAGGGTGACACAATACAAAGGAGAAGGGTGACACATTACAGAGAAAAGATGACACATTACGAAGGGGAAGGCTGACACATAATGTAGGCGAAGGGTGACACATTAAAGAGAGAAAGGGTGACACATTACAGAGGAAAAGGGTGACTCATTACAAAGAGAAATGGTGACACATTGTTGAGTGTAAGGGTGTAAGTGTAAGAGTGCGACACATTTCATAGGGGAGGGTGACACATTACTGGGAGAAAGGGTGAAACATTACAGAGGGGACAGTGACCCATTACAGGGGGGAAGGGTAACACACTAGAGAAGGAAGGGTGCCACGTTACAGAGGAAGAGTGACACATTACCGAGGGAAAGGGTGACACATTACAGAGAGGAAGGGAGACACATTACATTTAAAATACCAGGTATTGAACCCGCCTACCTATAATTTGTTGCAGGGGTGATAAAATTCAGGATTAATCCTGAAAACATGATTCGTGCATTTCCTATTTAAATTGTGATGACTTCATTGATAATGTGCATTGGTCTGTTTTGTTTGGTCTAGGGACTAATTGTCCAATTGTCCCTAGACCAATTTTTTCAGTGCATATTTTAGTTTTGCAGACGACATTACAGACGTTGCGCTGGAAGTTAGACTAGATGGCACCGTAAAAATCACACTCCCTGTTAGATTTCCGATAAAATCGCAACATCTTAAAAACGAGTGAAAAAAAACACAGCATACAATAGAAAAACACTGCATATCATAAGAAATGCACCACATATAAAGCAGTCTGTACCAAATATATTGCCATTGAAAGCAACGAATATAAAGACATATCCACCACGTATATTATGTACCACATATAAAGTCAAAAGAAGCACTGCATATAAATACAAACCTACTTCATATAATGTTCAAGGGACCTCATATATTAGATGAACTACTGCATAGAGTAACAAATGCACTATATATAACGATAACTGGACCGCATATAAGTTTTTATCTATTATATACGAGAGGTGTTCAACTTATAAATGAAATACGTGATTTAATGATGTGAAACTGTCATTTAGAACGTATGCATCTAAAAATAATATCCAATTTCACGCGGTTCTTTTTAAATTACATTTTGAATAAGGTGTACACCATTTTCTAATTTTAAACCTATATGTTGCTGTTGCCGTGGAGTTTTACCTTTAACCAAATAATTGCACTAAATGCATATCATAATTGGTTAAACCTGTGTTATAATTTAAATATGATGGTATGTTTTATTTTAAGACCAAAATATAGATGCTGAATTAAAAGCTCGACTTTTTATCGATAATAGGAAAATTTGCTCGTATGTTACTGATAATTTTATAAATTAACCAAAATAACTATTTTAATCATCTTTTGTGATATAAAAACATGAACAGTTATTGTTGATGTATATCATATATGTATATCATATACCTTATAAAGATATCTTTGGTAAAAAAATATATTATTTTTATCATTATTTGCAAATGTGTGTGTTTTGCCCTTAAATTTTAAGTTATATATTTTTCTATCTTTTCTTTTGAGAAACTTATGAAACTTGTTTTTTATGGCCAGTATTTTCCTTTCTACTCCGATCATTCCATTAAAAATATAAATAAGAACTAATTAAGGCGGAATGATCAAAGTAATATAGGCCGTACATATACATAACACATGATTTGCATTTTTTGTTTTGTTTTCGGGCACTAGCATGCCACCGCGCCCACTAGCCTATTCGCGGCTTTGTCGCATATGCTTCTGAACTATCAGTGCAGCAATACATATATATGTGAGTGGATCAAACCGTATGACTCATTTAGTCACATATAACGAAATCGGGCCGACCAGTCATAGCATTACCCTTGTATTACCCTTTTTATCCTGAACGTCAAGCAAGGAATTTGCTAGTTAGTAGGGGATAGAACCCATGACCTGAGAACGAAGCACTGCCCAAAGCCAACCCCGCGGTTGCTTAATCGATGAACTAGATACCACTATATACCGCGGGATGGGGTTTAATTCAAGCCAGACCGATTCCTAAGGAGTTTTGAAGCATAGTCTCAATTGCATTTGTGTTGAACCGATGGGTGAAATACATTCATAATATATATTCGTCACATTGCCTCTTTAGGGACTATTCAATCAATTTTTTCACACACACACCTATACATATAGTATAAATCAATTAATAAGTTATACTTTTAGAAAACAATCAACATGCGCGATCAGGTTATAGATCCAAATATACCAACTTGCCAAAAACACACTTAATTCGACTTATTATCCCAGAGATGTTCATAGGTGTTTCTTTAAAAAAAAGAAAACAAATATATATAATAGATTCATTTAGAAAAGACACAACTGTGCGATAGTAGACTTTTAATCATGTTGAAGTTCCGCTTTACATATTAGCGCCATTTCCATATCGTATTTATTGAGAAACTAACCCGCCAAATAACGGCAAAATTACACTACAAAACCTTTATCAAAACTTCATCCAGGTGTATAAGTCATATAAAATAAATATATATGTGCCGATTAAAAATGTAGGATGTTTCATGGGTTCTTAAAATGCCCATGATTTAATATGCGTAAAATGTATCATGAGTTGATAACTCTTAATGCAACTCTGTTTAGTCTTTGGGATTTGGCCTGGCTGGTTGAAGCCGTTTATATTGTGTCTATAGAGTTCGGATTCTTAAAATATGTAAGTTATATATATATATTCATCTTCGGCAGTAGGTTTATAAACGGTGTACATATGTTGCAAAATTATTCCATTGTTGGCGGGATAGAGACTTTAAGCGAGTGTAATATTCTACAGTTTATGTGTATTAGCCCATTGCACATTCTGTTAAGACTTCAACGTTGATGTATCGTGTGGTGTTTTAATAGAAATACCTAATGTAGCCATGAACCATTCGATTAACAGCAGCATATTATACGTATAATCTATCGAGTAAATTCCCGGTGTGCGTTTATTTCTCCTTTCAGATTAAAGAAAACGACAACATTTTTCTCAACAGAAATTCATTGATATGGTTTGAGCAAAAATGATTGCCGACGTTAGCTTTTGGTATGCCGACAGTTTTTCTCTGTAAACGTGCCATTTTCTATTTGATATATGCGCATTCACTCTACGCATTCGGTTAACGTGTCAGTAAAATGAATCTGAGATGTGGGTAGTACTGGTTCAAATATACACACCGTAATCTATGTTTTGTTAACAAACTATATTATTAATGTCTCCGACTTGAAATCACTTGCCCCACGATACTGTAGGTTCGATTCCCCATGGGCCTAGAAATCGTTATGCGATAAAGCTATCCAGCTGTCTTGCAGAACGTCGGTGGTTCTACAAAGGTGCCCGTTCATGCACGAAAATTGCCCAGAGGTGCACCTGGAGTCTTCCTTTAAGAGTGGAAGCTGAAAAGTCGCCATATCGAAGGGTCAGCGCAAAACTATTGTAACTACATATCAATAGAGACGGAGATACAATAGTTTTGTAATGAACGCTTGATATGGCCTCAGCTTTTGGTGCGTCTATGAGATCCAATTCAATTTAATTCAATTGCTATATTATACCGTAACACTTTCATCAAAAAGTAATATGCGTTTTCAAGCAGTGTGACATGCATCAATAGGTAACTTTATTAAAATGAGTCATAATTTTTTTTTGAATTGTTCCAATACATTTTTTTCTTTATAATATTGATAAAAATAAAGGAAATGATCCATAAACCACCAATCGAAATTACAATGAACATATAGAATAAAAGCCATGAAAAATATATTTCCTAACTGATTATGTGTCAGTGTTAGACGGTAACAAATGCGCAACGTGAACGAAATTGTGTAGATATAGCCGAGGTGCTCCGCGTTACAGCTATTTATATCATGGTGTTTTTTTAGGCCACACTTAAAACAAATAATGTTTGCCCTTTTCCGACCGACCCGAACAAATTGTCGGACCCAAATATTGTTTCCTCATGCTTAGACCCCTTGTTTTAAATTGCCGGTCATAACATTAATAACAGAAGTATATTTGCCGATTATTCAGCATTTTTCATAACGTGTTCTAGTGATCTCGTGAAGGTCGATAATTACAGTCACTCTATGTCCAGACATCTACCAGGGTCATACGCGCATGCGAATGTGGATGCAAAGAACGACAACTCTAAGTAGAACGTGATATAATCATGGATGCAAGGAACGACAACTCTGGGTAGAAAGTGATATGAGCATCGGGAAAACTGTTCATTTATTTGGTTGATGCAGAGTTTAAAGAAAATATTCTCCGGTCGATTGTTACAATAAAAAGCGTTTTGAAATTAAATTGAACTATTGTGTCAAATAGATTGTACCGGCACAAAAAAATGCAAATACTTGCAAGGTCCTCCTGTTGGCAGGACATTTTACACGTTTTTTAATCAAAATTAATCTTAAAAACAAACACAATGTAAAAACGTTTATACCTAGGATAAATATCTATCCTACGCAGTCATTCGAGCTATGTGTTAATAGTGTTATCAAATTTGAAATCCTTTAAATGTACCTACACTTCTCAAAACTGCTAACTACACCGCTACGTTTTGGGTTATATATATCGATGGGTTGAATGTTTTTCAATAAAATAAAAAGGAAATACCAATTCAATCATTTTTACATCATTTCATTTTATTTTTTTCATGGGCAATGCTAGAACTAAACCACAATAAGCAATTACAAACGACCCATGTAAACACTAAAGTCACACTTTTCATTTCTTGTTCATAAAAGTGTGACTTTAGTGTTTACATGGGTCGTTTGTAATTGCTTATTGTGGTTTAGTTCTAGCATTGCCCATGAAAAAAATAAAATGAAATGTATCCTGAATCGTACTGAACAACCATAATAGTTATTTATGTATTTTATACATACGTTTTAGAGAGATTGAACATAATACAAACACATTCTCACAACTTACAGTGTACGTGCATCTCTCAGCACCAAGTGAAGAAAGTATACAGCTTTATCGCTTTTCGAACATTTTCAATCTGTTGTTTGAGCTTAATGCTGCCTGAAACAAACTTAATCGTTGTTTTTGGATGTTTTCCGACGTTGAAAATGTCGATTCTTCGGATGGCTGGAGGTGTACAGTACTGGTTCTACCCAGGAAAAGTGGTTGATCTTCGTCCACCACAAACAAAAATCGACCGTCATATATAACATACATGTGTAGAAAATGTGTAAAACACCATACAAACAAACAAACAAAACCGACGTTGAAAATCGTTTAAAATGACTTTCTAACGGCTGAAGGACGTGAAGTCAGAGGTTTATAAAGCTTTTTTAAAAACGCCTCAATAGACACTCAGCATTGAGTATTTTCATAAACCATGCTAGAGCGCTAGTTGATACATTTATACCTCCCAGATTGCAACCTCCACTGGACATACTATTAGTATAATACCACATATAAAAATCTAGTGAAGATCGTCATTGTTGTTCCATGTTTGGGGAGACAGCTATATAGGTTCTTCATTGATAACATCAGTTTCTCTGAATGTACTTACTAGGTTATTTATAGTTAAATGAATAAGAATAAATACTGATAAATTAAAAGATGATCCTTATCAATTATGATAACAAAAGTTAACATTATCTTATAAATCACTTACATATCAGACGACGTTATAAACTGCGCTAGTAACGTTAAAAAGATATATATAAGTATGTATATATAAAAATGTTCAAGAGTCCTTGTGCTGGTAACTATAAATAAAATAAAAATCAAGAAATTCTTTTAAAGTGACTTTTCTATTCTTTTCCGCTAGTACTTTCACTATTTATTTTAGTAGATCTTCAGGCGGTAACATAAATAACATAAATATACACGCATGACGTTCCCGTGCAACGTTAATAGCGGAAAACGTTCATATTTGACGTAGTGGCAAAAGGAGTACATTGTTCACATAGTAGTGTGAATTTTCGTTAAAACAATATCTTATATAAATTATTTTAATATATTAATAGTTACATATTTTATATTTAAATGTTTATGACTGTTAATATTTCTGCAGTCGCTTGTTTTAACAGTTTATTTGTTAAGTCCTGGTTTATATATATATATATATATATATGTGTATTGTTTTACTTTATAAGCGGTTTTAAGTACATAAATGATATACACAGTGTGTTTTTTAAGGATGGTATGTTTGACTTCAGCAAGCCTTTCTAAAATCACCTGTGACGCAAAACATTGTATACGGTGTTTTTGTTGACGGTAAAAGTGTAGCTTGCATTTCCATTAACTTTGCAAATTATTCAGTCGTATTTGATTACAAATGGATGAGCAGTGTCGCGTAAATTGGTCCACGATTTCACTGATATCAAGGCTTAATGGTTCACATCATCAGACTTCCATTAGATGTACGTGAAATAAGAAACAAATACAATGGTGTTTTTTATTTCTTGGAATAGTTATAATAGGAAGTAAGCGCTTATGAGACACATACTGCGCAGAACGATTACAGGTCTGAAAGGATTTTTCCACAAAATAGTAGAAATCAATAAAGCTTACATTGGTTTGGATTAAAAACGTTAGAATTGACAATAACTGACAATATTACCCAAAACATTCATTATAAACATAATAAACGGACGGAGTTGTCCATTGGGAATCTATATAGGTTTGAAACCATCATATATAGAGTCAATTACTTTTCCATTGACAACAACGTTCAACTTTCACATATTAACGATTTGCTGCAACTTCAACTCAAGCATGGAGTACACTAATTTTCGTATAGAAAAACAGCATTCCACTTGAAAAATCACAAGAAAGGATAGAGTCACAAGATATGTTACAAAGTTCTTGTTTCTATACTAAACAGCTCAGTGGTACAGTTATTTTCATTTAATAGTTGCTCACAACGTGTATGCATAGATTCGAACTTTTGAATACAGATTTCAATACACTTCGTATACATACAAGAACAAAATCGAATATAAAAAGGATATTTTCCCCCAATGTAAAATATCCCTTTCCAAAATAAAAGGACTGAATATTTTTTATAATAAGAAATACATTCGCATACCTCTCGTTGGTTTATCAACATAAAGCGATAAACAGTAATCAAGCTTTGTAGACGAATTTTAAGTGATATGTTATAATTAAACATGTTCTCAAAAACTATTTCAGTAAGTAAAATGTAATAGTTTAATTCAGGTTGGCAGTCAATATTATATACGACCCACTTTAAAACAACGAAATAAAACGTGCTATATTTATTGTTAGAGAATTTCTTTCGACGTACTTTTATTTACATGTTATTGTCAATTTGGGCGCTGAAGACGGGATAATAGAGAGGTTGTGTACACTTAAAATCGGTGTATGCTAACCAGTTGGTCATATTGCCTAAAGACCGTTCCAAGTTGGTAACCCTGTTCTCACCACTCTTAATGTTGTATATTGTAATATGTTGTATATTGCCCTTTTAAATAAATATTTAATTTTCTGTTTGTGGTACAGTGAGGACATACTGTGCCATTGCGTTAATGTGTTGTGGTTTATATATTCATTTTGCAACGCAATGCATGCTTGTTGGTGGACCAATTTACAGTTCGCCACTATGCTTTCCTCTTTAATTGTGCGATGACCGGACAGGCTGTGAACCCTATGATGACGTATACCTAAAGCAAAAAAGGACGGTGACATTTGATGTTTGTCTGCTGTCTTGTATTGTCGTGCTCTCAATGGTGTATTCTCTTGTTGCTCTGGCTTCTGCTAAGTCATTGAGTACCTTCTTTTATGCTTGCTAGGTTATTGTATTTTTTTGTATTTATATATACACGAGCATCTTTGTGTTTTAGTTATATTGCCTATTAATGTTGCCTTGTTGGTTAGAGAATAGTTCATGGCGGGGATTTCTTTATTTACACTGTCCCGTTTTAATGGGTTGTGGGTAGGGTAAGTGTGAGATTTGGTGCAACCTAGAACCTGGTTTAAAGCCCAGCGGCCTTTTTGGACACTGACCGTTTCAAGGCGGTAACCCTATTGTCAACCCTTTTGTGTTTGTGATGTATTATTTGACCTTTTATTTCTCTTTAAATGTGTTCTTTGTTTATGTGTGTGTTTATGGCTGGCTGTCGTTCTTGAATGCTGCTTTACCCGCCATAAATGTTCAATTTCCGCTTTAAACATTTGAGTTATTTTAGTACTGTATTTAAAATAAAGAGATTGCAAAACTCAGTCTCCTAAATTTGTTCACCAAACGCCTATTCAATGAATAATGAAACTTTGAATGGATATTATTTGGTGTGTTATGTGTTTGTTTTATTATTCGCCCTTCGAGCTCGTGAAATTATTGTTTACAATTGAACTCCAAACCGTGATATATTATAGATAATTCACCGTAAATGATGTTCTATTTATATTCCAATACCCCTAACATTTGAAAATAACGCACACATCTGAAATCTTTCGCATTGCTTTGCTTGCTCTCCTAACGTTGCATACGTTACAATGAGGAATGCGCAATGCGCAATGCTTATTCTCCTAACGTTGCAAACGTTACAGTGATATATCGTTCAATATAACGAGATATTTTAAACTATGCTATATAGTGCGGGTGTATTAGAATTATTGTTATAGATTTTCTTTTGATGTACAATTATTTACATGTTATTGTCAATTTGGAAACTGAACAGCTGAAGACAGGATACTAGCGAGGTTGTGTACACCTAAAATCGATTTATGCTAACCATTAGGCCATATTACCTACTGACCGTTCCAAGTCGGTAACCCTGGTTTCACCACTCTTACTGTGTATAAAAATCGAACAGAAAGCAGCATTCAAGGACGACAGTACTGTATGTAATATAAAGATATTGCAAAATTAAGCATCCTTAGTTTGTTCACCAAACGCGTATTCAATGAATAATGAATCTTTGAAATGATATTATTTTGTGTGTTATGTGTTGCTTAATTGTTGTTGATTTTTCGAAAGGAATAGTATAATGTAGCCGTTTACCATTCAAAAAACAACATTTGACATATCCAACAAATAGCGGAAATTCACCAGTTGCATTTCTTTTTCCCTTTAGTATAGCTACTTTTAGCTCTGTTTCCCCGAATTTAAAATAAATTTACACTGATACAGTCATTTCGGTCACAACGACGAAACAAATAAAAACACATAATACATTAAGATATATTAGACCATAAATGAAACCGTTCATGTACTAACATTTAGAGAAATGTACTTTTTACATTTGCAACAATATCTTATTTTTGTGTTGGCCAACTTTGTGCAATGTAATATGCAATAAACATGATGAATAACCTCAGTGCATACACTGAGGCTGTTGCATGTTTAATATGGAATTTATTAAACGATATGGTAAAATTATATGCTTAGGTTAGTATAGCAGTATATGTTATAAGTGTAACAATGTAGTCAATGTAGCCTGTATACGGGCTACTTTACTTTGAAATATTGGATGTTATGATTAAAATAAAACCTTATATGTTCAGTGTTTATATTTCACATGTGGAATACCGAAAATGACGTAGTGCCGCTGTTGACATTATTGACGTCATTGTTTTGGTGCATTATGTTCTGTCTGAATAAGTTTCATGGTTGTGAGTTTATAATAAATAGAATAGTTGTTAGTTTGTCGTGAATGTAGAATTTATTTTTATCTCGAAATGAGAAAACTCAAATATTTTCACAAATGCTTTAGCGCGAGTGAACATATTTGAGATTTCTCACTTCGGGATAAAAATAAATCCTATATATTCACTCCAAACCAACAAATATCCTCTATGTACATGTATTACCAATTTTAAAACTGTGTTAGTCAGTACAGATAATCAAATAGCAAGAAGCGCAAAATATTTTGCATTTGACTGCGCACTAGTATTTTTCTAGGTAATCCATTGTTGTTAAGCGAGATGCGTTCACTACGCTGAATGCCCCTATCATTGTTGTTAATCGAGACTCAATACACCGTATGTCCCTGTCATTGTTATATAGAATACCAATGATTATATGGATTATTAGTACCTCCTTTATTATCGTCCGCAATTGGCTGAAGTTGTTTCAGAATATATATTACGTATTTTGAATCCTGCGTTCAATTTATATAATATAATCTTTGCTATAACCTTTCGGGTGCTTTTCCAACCTTCCTCATGGCGCTTAATTTAATTGTTGTTAAGGAGTAAATAATACTACACAATAGCAACAATTCACTTGCAAAGTCACTACAATATGTAATCCAAAAGATGGACTGAGTGAACTATATATCTGACCAGTTGAGTTCTCTCTCTGTAGCACGTTTGTGGTGTGTGTCGCCTTCAGGTGTGTGATTAAAGAGTGCATGCCACATGCCTATTGTCATTCATTTTATACAGGTATGGACGGTTTGATAAGACATTAACAGGTTACAGCCACGATTGGGTTTTCCAGACAATAAAACAAATATTAGAACCCAGAATTTGATTGTTTGTACGAGACATTTATGGTAATTTCATATAACCATGGTCATCAAAACTAAGTATAAACGGTCTGCTGAAGAAATACGAATAAAAGTTACACACAAAAGATTTTTGAACCTAGATTTTATGTTTTGATAAGGTTACGCGGTTATTGTCATGAAGTGTATGGATTCAACGTTTGCTGAAGAAATATGAAGAAAAGGTATAGACCACGTTTATCATCCGATTTGGATTTTTTTCTCACCTTTTCCAACATTTTCAGAACTCTAATTAACATAGTTTGTATGGATTTGTCTCTACATTCACTTTAATATAAAACATATTCTTACTGCGTTACAAAAACTGTTTTTAATGTGCTGCAACAATTGCAATTCCGTTTTCATATTGAAGTGATATATAAAAAAAAGTTTCCAGAATAGTCTTAATGTTTTACCGTTTTCATTTAAAAGATAGGAATCACGGTGCATAAAAGTGATGAAAAGCTGTTAATAACCCTTAAGGTGTTTTTGTTAAAATTCATTAATCATCTCGCTTGGTAGATAGTTTAAATCTGAAAGACAGGCAAACACATTTTTCAATAGCAGAAACCCCAATGAGCTCAGTAATTTCCCAAAAGGACAGTTAATTTGCCCGTTACTTCAAATTTAGTTTTATCTTTTCTGAGGATGAGCTACTGCATTTCCCAGTGGCAGATTCGTTCAATTAAATAAATACAGATTAGTCCCTCTGCAATATGACAAATACACATTTTATTCCAACTATCTACGCTATCGAATATATATAATTGCATTTTGGGTTCCAGTGCTATATCACTCAGGATCAATGATATATAAATTCCACATATTATACTTATCAAATGCCATTTTTTTCATTTTGGTACGCTCTGTCGCAGAATATAGAGGAACACATCACACATGTCACATCATGTATCACATATGTTACGACTGACTGATGACCAGTAATCGCTATTGCCAAATATTCTAACGGTATCACTTTAAACTATAATTGTTTCCAGTGTATCGTGCCTGTGTTGAGAGATTGACACAGGTTTTTCATATATCGTGCATTTATTGGGAGTGACACTGGTTCTCAAATACATAATTTATTTCTCGTATTTAGGATGTGAAAATGTTTTTATAAACCACGACAAACCTTTGCAAATTTGCATTATTGTAACGCTTGATCTGTTTTTAAAATAAAACATGAGAACTCTTCTGCGACCAGGACTATCACACAGTGACTTCTATTGTGACTTGAATTACAAAACCTCTTAAGATACGTAGTCATGACATCTGTCATACAATCTTCATTAAACTTGTTCAAATGTTTATCCAAATAGATTATGACCCTATCATTGTGTAACTCACTGTAGTTTTAGTGGTTGCCGCATTTACAGTTCGCCACTATTATTTCCTCTTTGATTGAGCGATGTCCGAACATAGTCTGAACTATATGATGACGTCTACCTACTGTCCTGAAAGAAAGATAACGTTTGATAGTTGTCTCTAATCTTGTCTTGTCGTGCCCTTAAATGTTCATTCTCTTGTTGCTCTGGCTTCAGCTAAGTCATTGCATGCTTACTTTGTAGTTTTCTAGGTTTATTGTATGTTTATATGTGCATGCTCTTCTTTGTGTTTACCTAATAATGTTACCTAGTTTATTAGAGTACATGGTTGTTGGCAATTCTTGTATGTACAACGTTCTATTGTTATGGGAAAACAATATGGTAAGAGTGAGGTTTGATGCGCTCTAGTACCTGGATTAAACCCCAGTCGACCTTTGTTGCAACTGTCCGTTCCAAGGCGGTTACCCAATTTTTAACCCGTTTATGTTTGTGATGTCATACATGTATACACTCTTTTTATTTATTCTTGTACTTGTTTTTTTTTTCTGTTTCTGTTTGTGTTTTTGGTTGATTGTGGTCCTTGAATGCCACATTTCTCGTTCGCGTACATGTATATGTCTACTTTTAACACTTGAAGTACATTGATTTTAGTATAAAACACAGATGAAGTATCCAGTTTGGTCATTTTGCCTTATTTAAGAGCGACCGTCTGTATGTTGACATTTCTCTGTTATGTTGATCTGTAGATGACATCTAGTTTCTTTAGAGGACGTATTAGTAAACGCTGAAACTATTATACCTCATATCGATGTTTAAAATTAAAGCAAAATCTGTTTTCGAATGATCTCCTTCGTTATCCGGGTATGACAAACCCTTTTGAGTATATTCGCAATTCAAAGTAGTAACCCGTGATCCGAGATGGAGAGCACAATTATAGTTAGATGTATCTGCTTTTGCAGACGGCATTAAAACAACAATACATATAAAATGATAAGCAATTGAATAATTCGCACTGGTAATTCATCTTTCTATAATTCAGCAATTGTGCCGAGCTCTAAACGAATGTAATATGAGAACGGTACTCGTTTCAGGCGGTAATGCTTCCCGACTTCCATAGCGGTGATTCAGTTTTAAATTATCACCAAACAACAGTAGTCTGCATAATTGTATCTCTTAAACATTCCCGTTTACATTACATTAGTTTGAAAAATGTACGAGTCTATATTTCTGTAACACAGTAAATCCCGACTATGCATTAACATGCATTATTTGTTGTTGATGTAAAAATAGGCTTCAAGGTAATAAGATAGCTTAACATTTAAAATGTACCTTATTTTTACAAATGCAAATATGCAAAATTTGGACAAATTAAAACAAAATAAAGTAAATAAATTATGTCGTTTAAGTATTTTTTTATTTTATTTCCCACCTTCTTGTAGCTTAACATATATTCAGGTACAAAAACAAATGTTTGCAATCCCACAAAAACACCGATCTATTCGACTGTCCTAAACCCAAATCAGCCTGTTCATAACATTGTAACACTACGGCCTCGACACTGTACTTAACCTAAATATAAATTGGACATCGACCTGTGTAGCTACAGGTTAACGCCATGGCGATTACCTCATTGTATGCATACATTACCCACAAGACCATTCGGCGAATGGTCTCCCCTCACATGGCAATACCTCTTAACTCCCAGACTTCATAGTTTTCCAGAATCTTCCGGAGAAACTAAATTTAGAGCACTTAAACAATAACAGGTGTTCAGGTAATTAACTACCGTGACGGAGTTAGCCGACAGATTTAGGAAACTCCCATTGTAATCTCAGTTCTAAGAGGGATTAACAGGGGTGTACCTTAACTCTAATTGTGTTACATTTATAAACTTAAAACTATATAAATGTGGAGTCAACGAGAAAATGCTTAGGATAATTAGATCCATGTATGATACAGTTAAAGCATTTGTAAGTCCTCAATGTGGATCTTACTCCGAATTATTTTATATTTCTATCGGTCTAAAGCAAGGTGATATTGTCTCACCGATTATGTTTTATATATTCATAGAATATCTAGAACTGTTCTTATTAAACAGAATAGATGGTGGTTTGTCTCTCAATGGTACCACTTTAATGTTTCTGCTTTTTGCAGATGATATGGCTCTACTGGGATGAAACCCATATGACCTTCAGCAAAGTCTTAATAGCCTCTATGAACATGATGAATACTGTGAATCCTGGGGTATGGAATTTAATAATGAAAGACAAAAATAGTTGTATTCCGTAAAAGGGGAAGAATTAAAGAATGAAAATTTATTAGATGTCGTCGATGATTTTAATTAATTAGGTGTGGTTCTTACTTATACTGGCTGCTTTTGTGGCGTCAATACTAAAATATATTGAGAGAATACAGTTATAAGTTTGTAAATAAAAGTTAGGTGTTAAACTTACCACAAGTAATGCTGGTGTTTAATAGATAAGGAAAAATGATCAAATATTGGTATATTAAACTATTTTCTACAGAGAACATTATATTAAAATAAATATATAGGGATGTGCTATCCAACTGTAATACGTGTGTGACGAATTGGCTAATTTGAAGTTTATTCTAAACAGTAACGGCTTTAATAATGTCTAGGATAATCCCATGAGTGTTAGTTTTAAAATATTTCTTTCAATATTTAAACAAAGATTAATAGATAATTCCATGCAACAGTGGAGATTGGATACAGAAGAGAGTAGAGTTTTAACGCTATATAAGGTGGTGAAAGAGAATTTTGATTTTGAAACATATCTAGAAACATTATTTTCCAAACAATTAAGAAGTTGTATAACAAAATAAGGTTATCCGCTCATTGTTTGAAAATAGAAACATGGAGATAATCAAGAAGGTGAACTGAGATAAACGAAAGAGTGCGACATTTGTAGCACACATATTTGAAGACGAGTACCGTTTTATTTGATCTGTACTACTTACTCTAACAATAGAAACACATACATTCCTAAATATTATACAACTAGACCGAGCATGTTTAAAATTGTGGAATTGTTGTAGTCATTAAAGAAACATAATATTCTTAGTTGAAGTACATTTATTTCTGATGCACTTGTATAAAGGCATCTAAATCCAATTTAACAGACAAAAACAAATTAAACAAACGTATTTCAGAACATCCTCGTTTATCATTGACGTACCATAATATGTGTATTCTTTGTTTAAATATGTATGAAGCAAAGAAAAACGTAATGTTTATTTTGTTGTATATGCAAATAAAATCTGTCATGTGTCATATTATAATTGTCATATATTTGTAATCTATCTATCTATCTATCTATCTATCTATCTATCTATCTATCTATCTATCTATCTATCTATCTATCTATCTATCTATCGATCTATCGATCGATCGATCGATCGATCGGTCGGTCGGTCGGTCTGTCTGTCTGTCTGTCTGTCTGTCTGTCTGTCTATCTATCTATCTATCATTTTCTGTCTGTCTGTCTGTATACTACTGTAAAAAAAAAACATCCGACACAATACATGAAGTTCAAACGCATAACTAAATCTCATCGGGTCCCATCTTCAAGTTGTAGTATCAGTTATCGGAGATAGAGACTCAACAGTCCATATAATGTTCTTATTCTCTTCTCCAAAAAAATATGCAAATACATGTAACATTCATACCATCATCCTTTATGTCCTGCGGGAGATACATTTTGTTAACCATCCCAAGAAAAACATGTAATGGGTCTATAATGTCCGTATATATAAGCGAAAGATACATCTATATACTATGGTAAACACTCATTAAATACGAGCTAAATGCATATAATATGTAAGCATGCGTTATTAAACATAAGTATAAAAGTTGAAGAGGAGATGCAGCTTTCACAGAACACAATTAACTCAAAAACACGCAAAACGACGAAGAATGGCCAATAAAGGCATATGACGTCACCAACACAAAAAGGGTTGACAATAGGGCTACCTCTTGGAGCGGTCAGTGGCAAAACAGGCCGCTGGGGAGTTTAAACCGGGTTCTAGGGTGCACCAAAGAAATATAAAAAGATCGGACTGGGAAAGTAGCATTCAAGGAGCACAGTCAACCACAAAACACAGAAACAAACATGGAAACAGACAAACAAGAAGGCAAAAGTAATAATAAAGTAAACGACATCACAAACACAAAAGGGTTGACAATAGGGCTACCGCATTGGAACGGTCAGTAGCAAAGTAGGCCACTGGGGATTTAAACTGGTTCTAGGGTGCACCAAACCTCACACTTACCCTACTATCATCCCATTAAAACAGGACAGTGTAAATAAAGAAATCCCCGCCATGATCTAATATCTAACTAACAAGGCAGCATCAATAGGCAATATAACACAAATATGCTCGTGTAAATATAATACATAAAACAATAGCCTAGAAAGCCACAATGAAGGTACTCAATGACTTGGCAGAAGCAAGAGCAGTAAGAAAATAAACCATTAAGGGCACGACAAGAAAGATCATGGAAAAACATCAAACACCACCGTCCCAATGGGCGTCATCATAGGGTCCACAGACTGTCCGGTCATCGTACAATTAAAGAGGAAAGCATAGTGGCAAACTGTAAAAGGGTCCACCACCAGGCATGCAGTAGGTTGCAAAATGATATGGTCATAACCTCTTTTGATAAACTTTTTAACAACTTTAACAAAGATAGTATGAAAGTGATCACGACCAAGAATCTTACGAAGTTTATAAATCACATCACCATAGAAGTCAGGTTGTGATAGTCGTTGTAGCAGAAGAGTCCTTAAATTACATTTATATTTGGAAAGAAGATCAGGGTCACGATAATAAAATTTTGCAAAGGTTTTACGAAGTTTATGGTAACGGTAACCCTGATTGAGTAGCTTTTTAGTTATACAAAGATTACGAATATTAAAGTCCTCAACTCGAGTACAAGCTCTTGAAAAACGAATGATTTGAGACACATACACCACATAAGAAGTTGCTCCGGGAACATCCCCATCCAAGTGGGAATAATTAACAATGTCAAAAATAAAATCATCTCTCTTGTCATAGATTTTTCTAATTATTTCACCATTTTCAATCGAGAGATCTAAATCAGGAAAAGAAGCGTTATTATTAGATATATTAACTTTGTTAAGCTTAAGTTCTTTAGGATATATATTATTAACCATAGTTGGAAAGAAAGGGTTTTCAATGTTCAATATGTCATCAAGATACCGTGAGGTGTCATTAAACGCTTCAAAAACATCTGCCTGGGTATCTGGTGAAAGATTCAACATGAAATCTCTTTCACAGCAATATACAAACAAATCTGCTACAAGTGGTGCACAGTTCGTACATATAGGTATACCAACAATTTGTCTATAAACGGTGGTTCCATACCTGACAAAAATATTATCTAATAGGAAGATGAGTGCTTCACAAACTTCATAGCAAGTCCACATAGTATAATTGTCTAAATTGCCGTTAGTAAAAAACGCTTTAATATTATTACATGCCAAAAATGTAGTATTTTCTCTAGCGAATGTTTTTTTGAATAAGAGAAATTAGCTTATCTTTAACAAGGTGATGTGGTAAGGTTGTATATAGTGTAGAGAAGTCATAAGTGCTAATTGATGAAACTTGACCTTTATTGAAAATTTTATCCAGAACGTCTTCTGAATTTTTTATAGACCAAAATAAATTAATCCCAGAGTTTTCATAAGTTTTATCACAATATAGTTTAACGTGATCTTTAACGGCAGTAAGACAAGAAGTTAAAAGTTTGGAGATATTTGTTGTGGTGCAGGCACTAGAATTAGAAATAAAGCGAGCCTTATATGGATTTTTATGTAATTTAGGAATCCAGTACAAGGTAGGCAGTTTATTTTGTTTATCGTTGACACCAGCCTTGAAAGTAGTGCACCGAGTGATATGTGCGGAAACAACATCAGCCTCAGTAGAATTAACTGGAGTATACGAATTGGTGCTGCCGAGTTCCAGAGATAAATCATTGACGTAATGTAGGCGTCAAACAATAATTACATTATTAGCTGCTTTATCTGCAGGAACTAAAACAAATTTATTATGAAATTCCTGAATTCCCGATTTTAAATTACGAAAGGAAAACCTAGGTCTCGGAGGAAGTAAAGAGGGGTTAGCACTATAAAAGTTAATACGTGTATCTATAATTTTCAGAATTGACTTTTTCCAAGTAGAAAGTGAGTTTGGGTCCGCATGTTCTCTACGACACCATTTGATACTAAAATCTTCAATGGAGTGGGCGATCTGGGCACGACAGGCATTAGAATCAATAGTTGCAGATAATCTATATTTAGGACCTTTCGAAAACAATGCCGAATACGTTTATCAATAATATCAAAATTACAAGTGATGACATGACCTGCTGAAGCATAGCAAAATTGTTCACATTCCTTAGGAGTATTACGTACTATATCAAGGTCAGAAACTATTTTGTTATAGTTGAAAATAATATTTTTAATTGGCTTTTTATACTTATAACAAATAGTATAATTGTCTAAACTGCCGTTAGTAAAAAACGCTTTAATACTATTACATGACAAAAATGTAGTATTTTCTCTAGCGAATGTTTTTTGAATAAGAGAAATTAGCTTATCTTTAATAAGGTGATGTGGTAAGGTTGTATATAGTGTAGAGGTCATAAGTGCTTATTGATGAAACTTGACGTTTATTGAAAAAAATTCAAGAACGTCTCCTGAATTTTTTATAGACCAAAGTAAATTAATCCCTTGAAAGTAGTGCACCGAGTGATATGTGCAGAAACAACATCATCCTCAGTAAAATTAACTGGAGTATACGAATTGGTGCTGCCGAGTTCCAAAGATAAAACATTGACGTAACTTGAACTAGGCGGTCGTTGAATGTGTATAAAAACTGTTGTTATTATTACAAATCGTGTGTTATAAATGATTTGCCAGTTGGAGATGTGCGGACGTATGATGGATTTTTACATCACCTGCGCAAAAGATGCTGTTGGTACTTTGCAGAATAGAACCAATATTGGGGAACCATAATCCGGACAGACACAACATTTTTTCAATTTCGTTCGTTAATACACATGTTCCATTTTCCAGAGCTTCATGCTTAACACTTTGCCTCATTGGGCCAGTCTATAAAAATCATAACTTGTGCCGTAAAATAATATGTGTTGTAAGTGCCACAATATTTGGATTAATCCTTAAATTGCACACAAAACACAAGTCTAAGCATCTCTTTGGTTGCGAGCGGACATATGGTGACCTCCTATTTTTCTATATACTTTTATATAACCCTTCTGAAATACTGAATACTAAATGTAAATACTGTACTGGTTGTGACGTCACCATCATTGATGCACCAATTTCGGTTAAATGGCATATTTAGTTAAACACTCTCTACAGATTGTTTTGTATGGGTTACTAAAAGTTGTCTACTGAGGATTTAAGTTTGTATGTTATTTTTTTTAAAATAATATTTGTGTTTTTAAGCAATGTATAATGTAATTGCTTGATGCAGTATATCAGTTTATTATTGAGTTTGTTACTGACTCCCTACCGAAATATGTGGGGTCGATCAAATGCATTAGGGACATCGGACTAAGACCAAACATATCCGTATGAGGTCAGTAACAAACCCAATAACTTGTAATGGTAACACAATGTTAATTCCGTTCTGTTCCGCATAGTACCAGTATAGGTTCAATTTATTGTTAAATTGCTTAGCATGCTGAAGGGATCATCATGTTCAGATTGTCCCTGCTTGTTGAATGTATTTCTATTATTGTTGACAATCCACAGTTCTACTTGTCTACTACCGCCTTGCCTGTTTTAACCAATTTCACTTTTCCTGGGGTGAGGACCTTCCAAGTTTGTATAATTCATATCATGTTTGCCATATAATACGGAATCTGTTAATTTAAAAACAATATCGTAGTTATAATGTTACATTTTATTTTGTAATTGTGTTTTAAATTGGTAAGTTATGTGTTTCTGCAGTAAACAAATGCAGGTTGGAACATATCGGATAATGTGTTAAAATGTGTTTTGTTTAGACAGTGTGCATGGATTAAAACCTGCCAGTTGTGGAATATTTGTTTTTCCTTTATTTTTTGTTGTTATTAGAATGTATACTGCCACTTTGTATAACACTGGTAGGTATATTTTTCCCGCAGTACCAGTTCAGAAAGATTTCTTTAATATTCAAATAAAAATTCAACATATGGACCAATATCAAAATGAATCTTGTCAAACTCAAATTGGACAATAAGTATACCGCGCTTTCATAAAGTGAAGTGGTGGCTATATAGGAATCACGTCGGCCAGTTCGTCGTCCAGAATGTCCCTTCGCGTAACACATTTTTGTCCCGTTGCGTCGCATAACATATTTGTATTTCTTGCATTATTTAGCACATTCAGTGCTACATCTCTGTTTAAAGAACTGTATCTAAGAGTATGGAAATATAGATATAAAAATCGAAAAGGAAAAGCAGCATTCAAGGACGACAGATAACCGCAAACACACACGGAAAACCAATAAAAACATGAATAAAAGGCCAAATAAGACATCACTAACACAAAAGGGTTGACAATAGGGCTACCGCCTTTGAACAGTTAGTGGCAAGAAAGGCCGCTGGGGGTTTAAATCAGATTCTAGGGTGCACCAAACCTCACACTTATCCTACTCTCAACTCAATAAAACGGGACAGTGTAAATGAAGAAATCCCCGACGAACTATACTTTGATTGACAGTATTGAGCTGGAAATTGAAGGAACACGTGTCTTGAGGTGTTTTTCAGATAACAACATATGCGTTTTATTTATCCAGTATTATTTTGACTTGAAACATGCTTGCATATAATTATTATAAATGAAGTGAAACTGTCGAGTTTCGGTTTGTTCCGTCTTATTCAGATCAGTTTATCAACAATGCGTGTAAAAATGTTTTCGACTCATCAAAGAGAACATATCTGTCATTTCGCCAACAAAGGAAATGGTGAGTTTAGATCTCTGAGACGCTGCGACTAAAAATTCTCGAAATATAACGGAAATAGCAGGTGCGTGTCACGGGGAATACCGAACGCAGAAATAAATAGTTTAGTTTAATGTAACGAACTGACAGAGATGTTTATAGGATGTAAGGTAGAATAAAATGGACTAAATATGATAATTATAATATTATTTAAATGTAATATATCTATAGATGGATGTATTTTATATATTAAATGAAAACGATAGTTTATACATTTTTTATGTATCTATAATAATATCCAAGTTTATGCTATAATGGAGCTGGGGTAATTATTGCTCTCAGACATCGCTCGAGATGTTACTAAAGGGCAAAGGTAACAGAAACTCCATTATTGGTATACATATTGCTGGTAAGTCAAGTTTATCTGCCTGTCTGCTGTTTAAGATGTGCGAATCCCTTTGAAATGTGCCTAAGTGTGTTACACCTTTACTTTACAATGTAACATGTAATTCATTTAACTTCTTGGCCATATAATTGACCTCAGGTCTGATATTTATTTTAGAATGTTGATTTAATATTATAACATCCGTATGTATGATTACAGTTACACAGATGTTGATCTTATACTGGTAAATTACTTTAATTTTGTTACATTAAGCTAAACTATTCACTGCGTCTTACGGTATTATCCGTACCACGCACCTGCGATTATTTCGGAATATACTTACGGTACGGCTTTCACCCAAACCTGAAAATGGCAAGGAAAAATCCCACCCAACTCAAAATTATATATTAAGGTCTTCTTTATGTAAATGTGCTCTGATATGTTTGACGAAAATAAAGTGACGTAGACTGTTAGGTTATGTGTGTGTGTGCGTGCGTGCGTGCGTGCGCGTGCGTGTGCTTTCAGTTCAGAAGGCTTAGGTTTATAGTCTCTCCGTCATATTTAACCGATAAGACGCCCACCGGTATAGCTAAGGTGAAAACATAAAAGGGCCTGGGTGCACACTATTAGAGTCTGAGTTATGCGTGCTTGCGCGTCATGTAATATATCTATCTACAGTCTACTTGTAACAGAAATAGTGCTGCCACACTTAAATGCCACAACGTAGTACAAGATACCCACATCAGTGACATATTTTCTGACACTGGGCAAACCAGATGTAGTACTAACCATTAGTTGCTTGTTAAGTAACGGTTTCAAGTTACTACTATCATCGTTTTAAAGTCGTTGGCACATGTATGACGCTGCCAGGAGCCTCGAACGCGCGGCCGATTTCAGGTCAGACGCACTAACCATTAAACCACTGAACTTCGGTTAGCTAGATCCTTGTGATTTGAGGAGTAGTTTTTATAAGGCATGCTTAAATGCCTAAATGCCGTATAAAAAAAACACTAGATGACGCTGGGGCAGGTTTTCTCACATACATTTATACAGGGTTAAATAAGGGTGTCCTTTTTTAAAATATTGAGAATTTCGCCCCTTAAAAATTTATTTTGCACAGAAGTAAACTGATATTAAACAGTTGTATTGGTAAACAATGGTGTCGTGCGTGCCCTTAATGGTTTATTCTCTTGTTGCTCTGGCTTCTGCCAAGTCATTGAGTACCTTCATTGTGGCTTTATAAGCTATTGTTTTTTTGTATTATATTTACACGAGGATATTTGTGTTTTACTTATATTGCCTATTGATGCTGCCTTGTTGGTTAGAGATTAGATCATGGCGGGGATTTCTTTATTTACACTGTCCTGTTTTAATGGAATGACAGTAGGGTAAGTGTGAGGTTTGGTGCACCCTAGAACCGGTTTAAATCCCATGTGGCCTTTATTGCCACTGACCGTTCCAAGGCGGTAGCCCTATTGTCAACCCTTTTGTGTTTGTGATGTCGTTTTCATTTGTTATTACTTTTGCCTTCTTGTTTGTCTGTTTGTGTGTTTGTTTTTGTGTTTTGTGGTTGACTGTCGTCCTTGAATGCTGCTTTCCCTGTCCGACATTTTTATCTGTCTTTGTGTAAAAGTATTTCTTATTCCTAGTTTCAAATATTATTTAATCCCAACTGACAACAATTGAAAATATAGGGGAGGAGCCTTAGGGGTCACGAAATGAGAAGTGTACACAAATACACGTGGTAATGTTTGCAGCAGACGATATTTAGTGTTATGCAGTAATTCTTTTGTGTGTAAACCTTCACAGCAGTACTCTGAGACGGGACATTTGTATCTGTGAATATTCATGTGTTCCTGATAAGAAATCATCTCTACTATTTTCACGCTGAACATCAGAATCAGAAACATCCCCATGTATTTCTATGTCCCATCCATTAAAATTGAATATTCCCTCCTCAAGCTCACTGATGTATGTTCCTTAGTCATAATTATATGAGATGTACTAACTTATTATCTACATCATGTCCAGCCAGTCCGAACAATAATTTGTACATAATTTGTTTTTATTCCCCGCACATCTCCAAATTATGCGCAGAACTTCTGTATACATACACATGTTATCCAGATCAACTGTTATTGACAATTAATTTTCATTTAACACTGGTTTAACTCTGATTACTTATGTCATGAAATGTGGCAATGTGAAAGAGTATGATAGTGGACCTTTGGAAATGGCCGAACACAATAAATACGACATATTGCAGTATCGGTTTGATTGAGACAGTTCATGAACAGTAGTGAAATATGCTTGCTGCCGTTCACGCACCCTAACGCCGGGTTGAGCATTACTCATTATCATAAAATCAATAATACAGAATTTTAACCATCCCAAAAATGGCATGCATATGGCGGTGGACATGCCATATTTAGTGCCATTACTCCACTCCATGGTCCCAATATCTAATCAAATTGTATGCCCCGAAGAGCGAAATTAACAAAGTTCTGTTTAGTCATCAGATTACATTTGTTTTGGCGCAAAATATCATAGCAATTCTTGTTTAATTATAAACAATTCTAATACACCCGCACTGTATAGCCTAGTTTAAAATATCTCGTTATATTGAACGATATATCACTGTAATTTTTGCAACGTTAGGAGAATAAGCATTGCGCATTGTGCATTCCGCATTGTAACGTATGCAACGTTAGGAGAGCAAGCAAAGCAATGCGAAAGATTTCAGATGTGTGCGTTATTTTCACATTTTAGGGGTATTAGAATAGAAATAGAACATCGTTTACGGTGAATTATCTATAATATATCACGGTTTGTCGTTCAATTGTAAACAATAATTTCACGAGCCCTTCGGGCTCGTGAAATTATTATTTACAATTGAACTCCAAACCGTGATATATTAAACGATAATTCACAGTAAACGATGTTCTATTTCTTAAATAAAAGAGTAATATAGTATATATAGAGTAAAACATGAATAATACTGAGAAAAATAAACTCTCACGGTTCTAATAAAGTAAACAGAAATTATATAGTTTGCAGTGATTAGATTGATAAACTTTACTCCTAGCTGCTTCTTATGTACCTTTTTGTGTCGTTCCGTGCATTTCAGTCGGAGCTGTTTACATGTGCTATTTTAAGATTCATTCACTGTACCTGACAGGCCTGTTTAGCTGGTGTACTTGATAAGACACACCCCAATCTCTCCCTACCAGGGTAGGCTAATGAAAGATAATCCAATGATATATCTAGAATTATTGTGTCAAATTTATTCAACAGTCTGTCAGAAAGCGTACTTGTCTCCGATGCTTCTATTGGTTGAGGCAGTGATATATAAACGAAATGTACTCAACAGGTAAGGTACTTGGATGCTGCGGATAGACGTACACTCATGGCGTTTTCATCTAGGACTTCGGTGTTTTGCTTTGGTAAATATTAGTTTACTGTTATTTTCTCTTAATATCTGTTGATCCCATTTTAATTAAAACAATACGATAAATAGTAAATAGGCTGAAATTGTCGCGATATATACGTGCTTAGGATGTTTTAAACACGTAATACAGATTTGTGACAGTGAGAGTAGTTTAACATGTGTATTGATATTTACAAGGATAAATACAGTGCAAGGTATGTGACTTCACAAACACGAAATGATTGGCAAAAGGCTACCGTCATTAAACGGTAAGAAGCAAAATGGCCGATAGGTGTTTAAATCGGATTCTAGGGTGCATACAAATAGTAGTCGTAAGCATCGTTGACGCTTGATTGTTAATACAAGCTTCTTGACCCTTTGTGCAGAAAACAAAATGAAACACATGTCCGTATTATTTTTTTTTTGTATTTTTGACCATCCACATTTTGTTCGTCGATATAATCATGACGTTTTCCACATTGCTTATTTATTAATTGATTGTCTTTCTACCGTTCTGTATATCTTGGATACTATAAATACTGAAAAGGGGATCAAACAAACAAGAGATAAAAGTAGCAGACTCGATTTCATTGAGTCTGTTCATGGAGGTGAACTTGCATCTGTATCAGCTAATCAGACCAAAACTTGCAACAAAACAATTTTAGAATGAAGGTTTGAGACGTTTGTCTTGAACAAAAAGCAAGAGTCGCAGGTGATCTAGACTACAGCAATATATGTTTATGTTTATGGCTGATGAATTAGTGAACGGACGTCATTTTAGCTTTTTCTTGAAAAAACAATCGGCTTATAGATTAGCATAAACCGGGAGGTCGACGGGCTGTGGCAGGACGGGCGTGTTTCAACATTTTCATTTTATTATATCTTAGCATAACCATGTACAATATTCACCAACATCTAACAGCACCTTCTTCTTATGAAGCAATGACCTTACCCAAAACTAGGTCACCGTTAATTACTTTCTCCAAACATATTCTACGTTAACAATTGTGTTTAAGTTTCGTTTCCGCTCAGTAATAGTTAATTTGATATTGGCGTGAAACTTTTAGTTTTGCCTATATCGTTTGAAAAATAGATCCTGCATATGCTTCATAATTATGTTAATTACTTTATTCATTACCGCTGAAGCACATGACCTAACATCTGTTCAGTGGGAGTCAAGAGTACCAGTTATTTACTTGCTATTTTATCAGTATATATTGGTGTGTGGCTGAGATCCGTGTTGAGATTTGAAAAGGATTTATAGTTTAAGGCTGTATGGTGTCCATGATGATTTTTAATGATACAAAATAATAATGATACAAAATAATATTTATGCAATTTGTCATTTATCTTATATTTTCAAGTTAAATATGCAATCAAGTTAATATTGTTGTTTTTGGATAGCTTAATATGTTATACAACAATACATATTTAAACTCATGTTCGTCTAACAAAATCAGGTATAGCGGCTGTATATAGATATACAAAAAAAACCATATTAAATCAATATTCTTTGCAATCATCACGCATACTCACAGACATATTAATAACAAATTGGAAACTTCCTATCTGAACCAATGAAGTAGCCAAAATATCACGTGACACCTTAACTTTTACTTCTATCTCCTCTCTCATTTATTCACTGATTTTGATGAGAATTGATGCTAAAGATTCATAATGAATATCAAAATGTGATTATATTTTGTTAATGGTTTAACTTAGTAACAGTTTGCGTTGAACTTCCTTTTTTGTTAAACATGGTAAAGAAAGGAAAATGCTACCATTAGAAAAATAATTAAATTTGTGATGGGGATTTGACATAACTGAAACTTGTATCTATATAACTCTTCCAGATACAAGTGTTTAAAGTTTGCCGGCCAGGTTTTGTTTCATGAACATGTTTATGTTTATTTAAATCGGAATCAATACACAACAATAGATGTTTACAACTCACGCATTGCAGTATTTGTGAAAAGTGATAATAAGATTTTATTTGATGACGTAGAAAACTTTGAACAGGTACATTAAATGTATTTATCAATTATCTGGCACTAGTTATGGGGTTATACAATTCTGATTTACCTCATTTCCCCATGCAGTCACGCGGTGGTAAGAGTAGTATTTATGTCATGCAAGTAATACTGATTTTACATGCAACTTGGTAGAGGTTTTACATATATGTATCACTGCATGACTATCAAGAAATGTTCATATTTTGTTTAAGAGTTAAATTTTTTAATTGATAATACTTAAAAAAAGGTGACCATTCATCTTTAACGTTGGGCAACGTGTTGTGTAATGTTTGCACGTCCCACGTGTCCAGTATGTTTGTTAGGCCACCCTTAAAATATAATTATATGTTTGCTCTTTCATGACCCTAATTTCAAATGTTGGGTCGGTAGGTAAGCAAGTATATTTCTTTTATTTTTAAAAAGACAGAATCTAACATAATAAAAAAATGGCTTTGTATAATCAATAAATTGAACTGGCATGTATTGATGAATGAAAACAAACGCACACTTTTAAAAGCAAACATGTTTTCCCTAATCCTCTTACCTTATGACCGCGCCCATGCTAGGCACTTGCAACAGTTTCAGTTCAAGTGGGGGAGAACAAACAGTCTGGTAAGTTAAAAGAATATGTTAAATATGTTCCCATTGAAAAATTGTGACTCCCAGAGCTCGGCAAATTAAACAAATAGTCACCATTCACAACGGCTTGGTAGAGGATCATACGCTATGAGACCTCAATCTATTGTAGCTTCAAAAAAGAAGAGTATATTTCCCAATATAACTCTAAACTATGAACCCAGGGCAGTGCCAGATTCGACACAGGGTCTCATTTAAATAAATGTTTTAGAGGACATAAATAAGCTAAAGCTACATGTGATATATGAGAGCCATACGGGGCCTTGTGGTTTCAGAGAAGATTTGTTTAAGTTTCAAGTATGACTGTATGGTACATGAATAAAAATATTAGACCTCTAGCTGTAATTTTTAGTTCCCGAGAAGAAGATTGTTTTAAAGAATGTCCTATATAAATCATATGTAAAATCTGGAACCATTTTAATATTTATTTTGCCTATTTTAAATAGTCTAAAATGGTAGAAAATAAAAATTCCAAAACCCCGAGCAACTGACATAGTTATCTGTAGTTCATTGGAATCATACACCAGCTAGCATGGTAGCATATATTTTCTGTACAATCGCATCCTTGGCGGGGATAGTAAAGACGCATCTGCGTGTTCGAATCCCACAGGGAGCTCAACTTGTCAAGTAAATAAGTGTCGATTCTTACGGATGACGAGTGGTATGGAGTACTGGTTCTTCCCAGAAAAAAAATGGATGATCTGCCTCTACCACATAAATATCGAACTTCATGATCTGCATCTACCACATAAATATCGAACTTCATGATCTGCCTCTACCACATAAATATCGAACTTCATGATCTGCATCTACCACATAAATATCGAACTTCATGATCTGCCTCTACCACATAAATATCGAACTTCATGATCTGCATCTACCACATAAATATCGAACTTCATGATCTGCCTCTACTACATAAATATCGAACTGTTTGCAGTACAGTGCGGACCTACGATGCCATTACGTTCGGACGCTGTGGTTTCTATAGGACCCTATATATCATTATTCATGTTCTAATGATGACGTAAAACCCCATTCAAACAAATATATTTGCTGTATAATAACATCGGTATAGGGACAACCCGGACCATGGGACAACCCGGACAAGACAACCCGGACCACGTTTTAGGACGACCCGAACCACGTTTTAGGACGACCCGGACCACACTTTAAAACAACTTTTATAACATAATAGTTGTCTAATAAATAAGTTTTTTTTGGTTTGTGATACTAATTAGGCTACTCATAAACTACGCTCATTTGGAATGAGTTGTCAGATCGGTCTGTGTTTGTGTCTCAATTTTAACAAGAAACCATATGATGTTTATGAAAGTTGAAATAAAGCAAAATAAAACCATGCATGCACTCTTGTCAAAACCGAAGTACAAGAGTTCAAATGGTTTTCAATCTAAACAGAAACACATTTAATTTTGCACCCTTGTCGAAACGAAATTACAAGAGTGCGAACTGAATGGAGTTTTTAGATAGTTCTGGGTCTGAGTCTTCATACAGTTCTGGTATTAGAGGGTTCTATGTCATTATGTATAATTTATCTTGATATAACTGTAGAGTGAACGTTTTGTCCTTTTGACATTTATATGCGTGTATGTGTCGTAAAGCTTTAAACGGTGAATTTCCTGAACGTTTCCATGACATTCTCTGTAGGGCCTATAAAGTGAATATGATATGTGTGTTGTGCGCTTTGTATTAAATCGTAATGTGGTGGCTGTTGCTAAAATAAATGTTGTTTTTTTAATTTTGAACTGTATGATTAGTGCATTATTAACACGTTCTGCTGCACAACAATCAGAGAATGTAAAATATGTATACATCAAAACGAGTGTGTATTTCAGTCGATAATATCTGCTTTAAAATGGACGAGATATATTTGTGGATAGATTAGACATTAATAAAATTAATTGACAAGAGAATACTAATAATTAATCGTATTAATGCCAAGCTTTCTCTTCAAAATTGCAATATCGAATTACAATTAACGATAGAAGTGCCTAGGATTTTCGAGTTTAATTATAACGACAAATGAATGAAGTTTTACCGATATAAATATGTAGCAAAAACAAATTAAAACTAAAATGCAACTCAAAATCAATATGTAATAAATGTCAACTAGTCAGACATACGACAGATGTTCGATAAGCTCATAGACCTTTTCTGTAATTAAAAAACGAATGTACATGTATGAAAAAATAAAACACCATGTTAAAGAGAAATGTATTCTCGTCATATCATGCATATCATTAAAAAATAGAGTAAATAAATACACAAATTACATTTCTACATAGAAGTAAATAATACACAAATCACATTTCTACATATAAGTAAACGAAGTCACTCACCGTCATCCGGGGTCTGGTTGACGTCAAAATTATCTTTAGATAACGAAATTGCTAAACATTCAGACAGTCACAGTCACACTTTCTCAGTATGATCACCACTAAGTCCTAACACTTACGGTGACGCATTACCCATTTGTCACGAGTTTCATGTACCAATTCTTGTCAATTGTTGAGAAAATTCTCTGCGTTTCTTTCTTTAAATCATCGGCCCTTATTCCCCTCAGCTGAGCCTTACTTTCCGCAAACACTGTCAAGTCCATCGGAGCCAAGTTCGGACTGTATGGTGGGTGGTTCAGCAACTCAAAACCAAGGAGTGCGATCTCTGGTTTTGTTGAAATTCCCGTGTTAGGCGGTTCATTATCTTGGTGAAATATCACTCGGTCAAGATCGATGTCTGGTCAGTTATTACTGATGGCGCGAACAAGGTGCTTTTTCACAACCTGAAACCCATTAATTTTAAAAATATTCGTTACAGTGTTCAAGTCAAAAAATTGTTATAAAATGATAATTATTATACAGTCGAACCTCGATAGCTCGAACACCGGTGATTCGAATACCATCGGTAACTCGAACACATTTACCGGTCCCGACACAACTCCTATATAATTCAATGTAATTTAACCTCGATTACTCAAATATTATTTCTCGAATACCCCGGCTCGTTCGAATACTTTTGACGGTCCGAAGATCCATTTTTGTGTGAATGTAAACCTCGCTTAATCGAAGGTGATGATCCGTTGCCATGCGACGTCGGCCATATTAATTGTAATCGACGCGTTTGTATTTGTTTGTAGCAAGTTTGATCATAGTGCGAAAACAGATAAAGTTTGTTGATAAAGGTGAGAACATTTATGATTAAAAAGCGATAATAGACAGATACAATTTATGTTTAGTGAACTTTGTTTACTGTTAATTACGATAAATTAAACACAGTTGATTTTCTAATTAAATAATGTACTGAAACCAGTCTTACCTTGTTCTCATTATTCGTACTTCCGGAATGTATGTTAAAATATATTAGTGTGATATTTCTTTAAATAAATGATAAAACAAACATATTATTGCAGTTTTTCTTGTATTTTCAGTGTTACAATTACATGTTATATATCCGTTATGATGTTTAAACAAACATGCATAAACATAAAAAACCTACCGAGCGTACACAAGTAACACTATTTCGGGTGGTACACAAATTCGGATAGATATTTTGGTTTTTACCGTTACCTCGATGCCTCGAAGCCACCGATAGCTCGAACATATCCCTATGGTCCCGCTGACTTCGAACTATCGAGGTTCGACTGTAATCTTAAATGTCGGTCTAACCATCGGGCACATGGTGCTGCAGAAGCATCCATCATCGATCCATGAAGAACACGAAAATGTGTTTGTCGCCCTTCGCTTTCTAGGGTGGTGGTGTCTGAGGTGTTTTCCACACGGAATGTCCCTTAGACTCTGGATTTAATTCCACAGCCAGGTATCATCTGTTGTTATGATTCTATTTAGAAAGTCTTCTCCTTTAGACCCATAAAGTTGGATGAGGTTCAAAGAAGAAACAATCCGCTTCTCTTTCACCTCTTCTGGGAGAAGACGTGGGACCCACCTGACATTAACATTTGATACGTTTAAGTTAACTGCTATTACAATATAGTTGTTGCGGGTATGATTTTGAAGACATGTACACACATGAGCCCCCCTTGAAGATCTCACGACACACTTAGCTCCCTTGCATATGACTGTAAGAATGATTCTTACACCATAAAAAGTAGGGGTGTGTTCTTCGGTTTGAGATATTTTAATAATTGCCCATGGATATTTTCTTTTCTTGTTGCAGGTGAGAAAACAATAGTGTGAGATTGGATGAACAGCGATTAGACGACACTGACAGCAAAATGTGACACATTTGTGGGTGCTCAAAATGCGTATGAATTTAGGTGCAAACTGTTTAGTGAAAGCCGAAAAGAGTACCTTGACTGCCACCACTCACATTAAAAAACAAACAAACTGGGCTATGTACCAGATTTTGTGGATTTTTATGAGCAGCAGTAACTGTATTTTCCCAAAAAAATACTTTTAGACTGTAAATGCTTGATTCAGAATGGAAAATTGAACTTTACTGCCTATGGCCGACACAGTAAAATCGAAGTGTGTTGTGAGACCAGGACGACAGTCAACCACAAAACACAGAAACAAACATGCAAACAGACAAACAAGAAGGCAAAAGTAATAAAAAATGCAAACGACATCACAAACACAAAAGGGTTGACAATAGGGCTACCGCCTTGGAACGGTCAGTGGCAAAGTAGGCCACTGGGGGCTTAAACCGGTTCTAGGGTGCACCAAACCTCACCTACTGTCAACCCATTAAAACAGGACAGTGTAAATAAAGAAATCCCCGCCATGATTTAATCTCTAACCAACAAGGCAGCATCAATAGGCCATATAAGTAAAACGCAAATATGCTCGTGTAAATATAATACAAAAAAACAAGTTACACTGTTTGCTTCTTACTTGAGAAGGAAAAACAAACAAACTATCAGCCTGAAACAATACAAAACAAAACATATATAGTAAAAATTGCGACATACATGAACATGTCTCAATTTGCAGTTCAAAATTCACGGAGAAGGTGACTAAACATGTAGAGATACATTAATGTGTTGGTTGTTGTATAATAGATAACCATATTCTTGCTATGCACATATAAGCACAGAAACATCCAAACATCCAAACATCCAATTCAAATAGGATCACATTTGTTTTCAAACGTGGCTTACCACCACCCCACACACAATTACATACGAATAAGTAAAAAGAAAACGAGTAAAATTACCAATTATACATGACTATTAGGCAAAATTACACACAATACTACAATTGAATCATGGTATTACAAATAACTGAGACATACAATTTCAAATACATCAGATCAATTCATTGTTAAAGTGTTTCTTATTTCAAATGATGTAAACATATACACACTCAGAATTTTAATTTCCCTTTCATTTTTGCTGTAAAAAAGTTCTTTTAATTTGAACATGCTCGGTCGATGTCAAAAATACTTTTCACCTGCAACAAGAAAAGAAAATATCCATGGGCAATTATTAAAATATCTCAAACCGAAGAACACACCCCTACTTTTTATGGTGTAAGAATCATCCTACAGTCATATGCAAGGGAGCTAAGTGTGTCGTGAGATCTTCAAGGGGGGCTCATGTGTGTACATGTCTTCAAAATCATACCCGCAACAACTATAGGTGACTATCTAACAAAAAAATAGTTTATAGATACTTTTGTCATAGATTACATGAGTTTACGGCTCAAAATGCAACATGCATCAGTTTGCTTCGTGCCATATTCATGGAGCAAAAAAATCAGGAATTTTAATCTGAATCAAGAGTAGAAATTATTCAGTAACTTTTGTATTCTAAGAGATTGTGTTCCTAAATTCTGTAGGATTTGTGTTGGATATGTAAATAATATAAAAAAGTGTTATGTTTGTCTTTCAGGCAGTGTTTCTTAATTTATTAATTGTTCACCTATGCCCATATATGATTTTTTTTTTTTAATTTTTTTTTTATTAAATGATGCTTTCTGAAACAGAAGTAGTGGTTAGACTTATTTTCTAGTCAAAAATAGTTTATTATATTACCTGTCCTCCAATGTCATTAAAGGCCATTCAAGTTGATGTCATCACAGGCATGTCTCCAATAAAACAAGCCCTCCCTTCAACTCTCAAATTGGCATCTTCTACCAGCTTCCTGTATAAAAAGATAAAATGGCTTTTACTTAGCACATGATTACAATATTGATAATAATGTTGCTAAATATTACTATTTGAAAACTTAGCCATTTTATAAAACAAAATTGAGGGAAAAAATCAGAAAATATTCCCAACAGTGATTTAAAAGGGGAACAAATACATAAAATAAGCAGGGGAGTTAACTAGGAAACACTAAATGACACCACAACTTGCTAAAAGCAGAAAAACAACCGAAAACCACCGGCATGCAGATTAGTGTTCAAGAAGTTATCACAATACAGATAACGCTACAAAATGTACATGAACAGCGCTTAGCTTAAAAATCTATGAAATTATAACAATCGGTATGTTTCATAAAATGTCTGTCAATTCCATGTTATATCGAAAATGTTAATTAATCGCATTGAACCGCATTGCATGCACTTCATACATAGTTGTTGAATTCATCTCAAATTACAGTCAGTCAGTCAGTCACAGTCAGTCAGTCAGTCAGTCAGTCAGTCAGTCAATGAAAATCAGTGATCAACTGCTTGCGACCGACTGCAGTGTTTCTCCAGACGACACTGTACACTTACTGAAAGCAGTGAAAAAATTGAATGCAGACCATTCGGATCAGAGCGAAAAAGATAGCAGCATAATACTATAAGTAATGCAGCACAACACGTAACATGCCAAAAATAAATTCAGTACAGATCTGCGAAAAATAGAATCTAGGCGACACAGGCAATCTTTACCGTGAATAATGATAGAACCAGAATTTAATGTTTTATTATGACGCGAAATTCACTTGAATTTCAATGATGTAATTCGCGTACATTTTTTTTATTCAAACATATATTAGCACAGTTTTATTTCTTAGTGCAAAATAACATTTATAATCAGAATTCAGAACCGAAAACACTTTTAATGCCATTTGTTAATTTACGTAAAAAGAGACGATGAAGAATGTAACAGTACATTAAAGTTTTGTCTAGATTTTTTTTCCCTATATATAAACAGACACACAATATATTAGATGTTTTTTATTTGACATGACGCGAAATTTGTATGAAATGCGCATGAAATTATATCACGAGAGAACAAATTGCCAGCGTACAAATGGAATACAAGAAATGAGATGAATACGCTAAAAGCTGGAACGCCTCATTCAGCTAACACCAAGCATGAAACAATTTTGTGTCTCGACAAATGTGCAACTGCAAACGACAAATCTTCCCAAAAGACACAACGGTTCGAAAAAGGTTGTCTCGCAACTTCAAAGCAAACAAGGAAGAGCGACTAAGTCAATAAACATATTTTATGAACATTCTCGACAAATAAGACACACCGAACAGCGGTTTTGAAATTTGTTGCACTGCATGAGTGGGTGGAGTATTTTTCTAATATTGTCAATAGCTGAAATAAATAATTTGCTATACAAACACATACCTGTTAGATGTCATATGAAGCTGCTTTCCGTGAACATGTCCCTGGCATAGTGTCGGTACATTGTATCCATTTGAACCCAACAGAGACGAGAACTAAACTTCCAGAAACAATTTATCGACTCGCAAGCACAAACTTGTTTTGGAAAATACAATCGAATATCCATCTTACGCGGAATAGTTGATACTGCATGTACATGTGTTTGCACTGAAATATGCACTTACAACATTTATATTGCGTTTCATCAGGATGTTTCATCGCCTGGAATCCATATCGACATTACGGAAGTGGTTTGGGAGTTCACTACAAACAGCATACACAAAATAATCCATGTTATCAAAGTATGGTCCATTTTCATGTGCAAAATCACTAATTTATGGCCAAATCCAACTAAAGTTCATTGCAATTCATCATAAAATGTTCAATTCAACTTTTTCACACAGTTGAAAACATCAAACTCAGAAATATTGATATGTGTCAATGAAAGCTGTACTGAAAGCGTCTGGCCGATTGTTTCTGTTAAGGTCTCACAACACACTTCGATTTTACTGTGTTGGCCATAGGGAAAATACAGTTACTGCTGCTCATAAAAATCCACAAAATCTGGTACATAGCCCAGTTTTTTTTTTAATGTGAGTGGTGGCAGTCAAGGTATCATTACTATTTTCGGCTTTCACTAAACAGTTTGCACCTAAATTCATACGCATTTTGAGCACCCACAAATGTGTCCCATTTTGCTGTCAGTGTCGTCTAATCGAGGTAGACATGCTACTCTAGTAAAACTCATATTTTCTCAATCATTGGTTTAAACTCTAAATGACACATTTATGTACAAGTATCAAACGTTACAAGAAATATAGAGTTTGTGGGCTGCTCGACCAAAAAAAAATCTGAAACTTTTTGAAATCCTATGGTATTGAAGAGTGTAAGTTCAAATTTTATAATTTGAAAATGTTTTCAGTACCCTAGTATTCGAGATATTATATCAATTTATCTCTTATTTCGATACTTGCTTACATTTGTAGAAAAACATATATAGATTCTAGGGCTGCTCGATCAAAACCCACTAGTTCGATCCAGACAACCCCAGAATCCACAAGGTGCTGAAATAAGCTAATCCAGAGCTATATTCCAGGATTTTTTTAAATAAATGCTAATCTAAGCTGTGCCTGAGCTATATTTCAGGATTTTGTGGTAGTTTTCAAAATTACACTCAAAATCAACAAAAAATAGTGTTATTTTGCTTTTTTTGTAATCTTTATAATTATAAAATGTTTGTCTAATACAAAACAAAATTGTTGATTTGTTATCAAAATTACACCAAAATCAACAAAAATAGTCTGATTTTTTGAAATCTTTATAATTATAAAATGTTTGTCTAATACAAAACTAAATTGTTGATTTGTTATCAAAATTAGACCCAAATCAACGAATAAACACGAATATAATAAAATATGATTTTTCTAAGAAAAATCATATAATTTGATCCTCCGAGCTTGAATACGGTGGATCATGTTAATTCAATTAATAATGACACCACCGTATTCACAGCGGTATCGTTAGCAACCTTGCATACAAAGTTAATAACAGAATCAGCACTAATATCTAAAGGTATATCAAAGTTATCGTGTTTGCGTGGGGTGGTGTTAAGCGTTATACCATAATTTGGTTCTTCAACACCATTGACAATGACCACTACAGACACGTCTCCAATTATAGGATCACTTGATAATCCTATTCCCATAATCCGCCCACGGCATGTCATCACATACCCCACATTTGTTTCTCTTCCCCCATTACCAAATGAGAATACTTTACCCAATGTAAGTGCACCCTTAGCCTCTGCAAATATTGTAATAATTCCATAATTAAGATTAAAGACTTGGTTAGCAATATACCTAACTCGCTTATATACATCTCGAATATGATTGGGTAAATCCTCTTATTTTTCAGGTGTTGTTGGCCCAAATATACTCTTTTTTTTTCATAAAAAAAATATGTTTTTAAATAAATTCTAAAACGCAACTCATAGGCAAGCCGTGATTATCTATCTTGTTGCCATGCTCATCTCTGACTTCTATTTTTAATTCAGTTATTGTACCATTTGAAAGACAGTGATATTCAGGATAAAAACGTGTATATACAATATCCCCAAACTGTTTATTTACCACTGGCCTAAATCCTATAATAGTGCTTGGAATACCATTGAAATAATTACTACTCGTATTAACGTGTTCCAGATGAACATATAGCTGTTTATAAGGAGCTAAATAAATTGATTGTTTTCCAATATGAGTATTTCCCACCGATTTCTTGTCTATAAATCCCAGCATTTTTGAAAGACCGTTTGTTAATCGTGTTTCTGTTGGCGTTTCTAAAGAGGCTATACCATTCTGTGCATCAACGCTTAGGGTAATATTTAGTCCTTCAAAAATGTTTGCCAACTGTTGAAAGTTATAGAGTCCATCTGGTATATAATACGTATGGTCTGGTGTTTTTATGTCTTCATGATTAATATTATACCAACCGATAGTGTATGTTAAACTTTTTAATCCAACGCGCTTATCTCCATCTCTATTATCGATATACTGTTGTAAATTAATAGAGTTGTCTATGTTTGAAATTGTGTTAAACATTTTTTTTAATATATATAAAAATAAAAAAAATATAGTTCAGATGCTCACTATTCAAGTACTTTTAGAAAGAAAGTGATAGGTATAATAAATCAAAATATAGTCATTACATCAGACGGTAAAGGCTTTAAAGCATCATTCCCCAATGTTTTTGAAAAATACAAACTCCCATATGTCAAGTCAGATGCTATAGTCCAACGCTGGGGAACAGATTGTATGTCATTTTGGCAAAACCAGTTGAATTTTGCTATTTGGTGTGCGACAACTGGGTGTGGCATTGATTTCAACAATCATCTGAAAGCCGAATGTTCGTTATTTCGATTTCATGCTTATTACTAAGTCAGAAGAATGATATTTGAGATGGGTGTAGCAATGCCGCAAGACACAAATTGGAATGCGTTTGATAACACATATAACCGAAAAGCAATGCAAGGAGTTTAACGTTGACTTAAATTCGGACTGGAGACAGAAACAAAGCTATAATGGTGGTCTCGGAACACTTTATATTTACTGGAAAAATAGTGGTTATCATCCTTTAAACCCTTTAAATTCTATATACGACCACAAAACGATGAGTTTCACGAACTATAAAAGTGACACACAATACCATATTGATTACATTGCACAAGGACCTGAAGCAGACAACAGCTGGTCTACTTTTATACTAGATAATTCTGTGGGATTTACAAGAGCAGGAGTAGAAAGAATAAATGACAGCATAAGAACATACTGCTGGGTAATCCTTGGCTCGCAATCACAAACAAGAACAGATATACTTGGAACTGGAACGGCATTTGATGCACAGATACAACTTCTAGCAAATGTAGAGGACGCAATAAATAGCCCCATCGACTTGCCCAGTCAAATTTCAAGATATGAAACCACCCTAAAATATACAGGAAGCAAAGTCAATTTTGTCTATGGAAGTGGATTGTACATGTCTCCATGCGACATGGAATTAAGAAACGGAATAATACAAGACTACAATAATGACATTGTAATAGGAACCGACGCACAAGCATTATGATTAAATAATGATGTGCATGTAAAACAAGTACCACCGAAAGTTGTTCAACCTGTCCAAGGCACCACAACAGAGACATTTCTACCGGAACATCCTGACTTTGATAAATCATTAATACATAAAAGTGTGGAGCATCCACCTGTGGAACAACGCGAGATAAAAAAAAATAGCGATTGAACACGAAGATAATAAAACATCTATAATTGTTGGTACTATAGTAATAGGTCTTGCTGCATTACCTATTTGCGAGATTTACTGAACCACTCTTTGGCTGCAACATACAACAACCCGGAAACAAACACAAGCAGTGCACATAGATTGTTACCAAGCCAATTAATAACATTACATGTTGCAGATAAAAGCCATGATACTATTGCACCAATAACTCCTGGAAGTGCTGCAGCAGCTTTCCCAGCTAAATTAGCGAGGAGTTTACCAAGATTACTTAGTTTTTTTTTTATCCAGTCCTTGACACTTGATGGATCCGATTTTGGAGATGGAGATTGCACAGCACTTGATGTGGGAATAATAGCATTAATTATCACCCCACGAATCATACCAAATGCAGCTATGATACTAACAATAGTAATACCTTGCTCCCTAAACAAGGTTTTAATCATTTCACCAAGAGTTGTATCCTCGTTTAACATTTTATTTATTGTCTCTCTTATTCTGCTTACTTGGTTACGGAAAGCTTCTCTGTTCTCAATGATGGCATCCATCCTTGCATCTCTCTCAAATTCAAAGTCTTTGATGCGATCGCTAGTTCTATTGATCTGGAATTCATCATTATCAGTTTTAGCTTGTTCTAACTTTTGTTTTTCTCTTGTCATGTCTTTTTCAAGTTGTGTGAGTTTCGCCAAGTTATTGATATTTTCTTCCTTGGCAGTTGTCATCGCTTTCACTATTCCATCCATTTCACGTTTGTCTATATTTGTGTGTGTTTCAACACCAGAAAGTTTGTCCCAGTCATGAAGTGACTGTACTGTGTTATTCATAATATGTGGTAAATCTTGTAATGGAATAGCATCCACGTCTGGTAAATCGTTTTTTGTGCTCTCCAACGCTTGTCGAGCTTTTTGTGATAATTTTGTATTACTGTTATACTCTGTTAAATTCAAAAATTGTCTTACATCCATTGTTTCCCCAGAGCCATATTATTTTGCCAAAGAACCAAGAGCAAGAAATGTTGCACCACCTTGCTTATCACCAACATCCCAGTATAATGTTTAACCATCGTCTGATACTTTAAACTGGCCATAATCCATTTTGTCCGGTCCCATCTTATATCGTTTTTCTATTTCATTATAAAAGGATTTTGCAAGATTTTTCTTGTAATCTTCAAGTTTGGATTCTCTCACTTCCCCCCGAAGATCAGCAAGATGGTCGCTTTGATTAAGAAAACTTTTTTGAACAGGACTACCAGGTACCATTGGTAATTTGTCATCATCATAATATTCATCATAATCATCTGGATCGTACGCAGGATTTTCATATTCATATTCGCCCTCAGCCATTGTTTATTTTATTTAATTTTCAAAAAATATATTCAAAATTTAAAAAACAATGTCTGCATACGGAAACAAACTCAACCCTGTAGAAAACTAAGAGAACTTCATGGTGCCAAGGGCATCCGCACAAGTGTAGTGATAACTAATAATCCATCAACAATAGATCAAATGCAGCAGCTGCTTGTGAGATTTCCCAATTTAAGTACTAATGATGCGATAGTTCCACGTACTGCTCGTCTTGCCTTTGAAATAGAACTTAAAAGTACAGACGCCAACGCTACTATATACAAAAATCTGGGTAGAGCAATTGTGAAAAAAATGACAATAAGAATAAGTGGCAATGAAGTCATGCCAATAGACGACAGTGATATATATCATTGTTATGTAGATTTATGGAAATGTACCACCGAACGATTAAACATGCATTACCAAGGTGTTAGTGAGGTAAACATGCTAAAACATAGAGTTGGCGCAGATGATGCTTCCTCAGATGCTAATGATGAAATTGTAGCAGCAGCTTATGGAAATAGAATTTGTATTCCGCTGGACTTTGAAATGTCAACCCGGGGCTAGAGGGCGTGAGCGGTAGCTAGCATATTTCACTACCACTCATGAACAGTCTCAATCAAACCGAGACTGCAATATTTCGTATGTGTCGTGCTCGGCCGTTTCTAAAGGTCCATTATCATACTCTTAGAAAGTCATATGCCATTTTATCAAGCGGGGCTTGGTGATAGGTTAGAATATGAATTACCGTTTAATGATTATAACAAAGTTATCAAAAGCAGTGATGTTAATACATCTTAGGTAATAATAAATATTTGCTTGTAATTTGATATGGTTAGTAATGTTGAAATAACCAGACAATTAAGACATCAAATCAATGGTAAGGTGTTATTTATGTATGATCGTATCTTGCGACAAAGAAAAATAAAAGCAAAACAATCTGATACCCTTTGGAATATCAATATTAATGTACCAGCACTGAGCATGAAAGGTATTTTAATGCTGTTTGAAGACCAAGAAAGAACAGACACTGAATTATTTTACAACCCAAAGATTGAAAAGGTTGAAATGACAATAGAGGGTGTACCAAATCAGTGGTATAGACAGGGCATGAAGGCATATCAACAATGGGATGAAATCATCAAACATTTTGCCCTAACATCGAAAAGAAACAAAGAGACAGACATAGTGGCGAGGGACTTATGTCTTACCAATGTTTCTCTGAAGACTTATCTAACAAAATCATATGCTTTGTGGCTTGACCTTAGAACATGCGATGACAATTTATTACACGGCAGTGGAAGAAGAAGAGAAAACGGCAGTGAAGGCATAACGATACTAATAAATAAAAAAGCAGAAGAAGATAAACCTTTAAATATTTTTATATATATAATACAAGATGCAGGAATCAATTTCGAAGATGGAAGATTCAAATAAGTACGATACTAAATATCCTAAATATCCACACAGTGCCATTATCTGTGGCCAGACAGGCTGCGGTAAAACAGAGTTTGTTCTTGACATACTTGAAAAAGAGTATATTGGAGTTTTTGAACATATAATTATATTGTGTCCAACCATAGAGTGGAACGAGGCTTATAAAAATAGAACCTGGATAGGTGACGTAAGACATCCGAGAGATAAACAAAAAACAATTGTCAATCCCGTGAGCAACGGTAAAGAAATGCTACAAGAACTGTTGCGTTTATTTTTCAAACAATATGCTGGCAAGCCCACATTATACATCACTGATGATTGCTCCGCCACAATAGAATTAACAAAGAAAAAGGAGTTGACATTCTCTGGTCGTCACGCCAAACAATCCTTGTGGGTCATTTCATAGAGATATAATTCTGTATTGAAAGATTTGAGGGAGCAAGCAGAATGGTTGTGTATGTTTTACACCAATGACAGAGATAGTTATGAAAATTGTTTGAGACAAAATGATGTTATTCCGACGCTGGAGGAGAGAACCAGAAAAAGGAAAGCTTTAGCAAAGACTAAATATTCCAGGTTAATTTTGAGGACAGACCAACTGGTTATTGGGTTGAATAATTACGCATTGCTAACAGCAATGCTCTTTTTTTCTAACTGTTGCTAATAGTAATACTAACAGCAAAGTAGCAGTGTTAATAGCAATACTAGCATGAAAATATAATGAAAATATTGGGGAATATAGTAATGCTTATAGCATTGCTCATAGCAAAGTAGCAATGCTAATAGCAATGCTCATAGTAAAGTAGCAATGCTAATAGCAATGTTCATAGTAAAGTAGCAATGCTAATAGCAATGCTCATAGTAAAGTAGCAATGCTTGTAGCAAATTAACAATGCTAATAAAAGAAATTAACAATGCTAATAAAACAATAGCAATGTTAAAAACATTGCTATTAACAATACTAACAATAACTAGTTGCGTGGTGAATATTGCAGCTGGTTGTTTTGTGTTTTATATTTATTTCAAGATAAAAAATAAAATTACTACTATATAAATGAATGCGGAAGAACTATTGCAAGATATCATACCGGCAGGTTCCACGGAACAGAGTTCCACAGATGAATCAAAGCAACAAGACACAGAAACAAAGAAAGATTATCAGCCATAGTGGCTGGCGGTGGTTGCCGTCAATATATGGGTAGAGACATACAACTCACGAATATAGATAGCATGTCCCCAGATGAAATTAACAAACTTTACTGCAGATATGAAGCAAGGCTTGGAGCAAGCATGACCAAGACTTTAGGTAATTCTTTTATTAACTTGTATGTGATGGGAGTATCAAAATATTTCAATGTGATCAATCCACCAAAACTGATTTGGAGGAAGATCCATTTATTAATCATGCTTTAACAAGTGCGTGTTGTGAGTTGTATTACAGGTATGGGATGTACTTAGCGCCATTTACAGCAATGCTGACAACCGTTAGACATATTGATTTTAATCAAATTAAACATATAGATAATATAAATGATGGAGAACCAAGAGACAAGGACTATCACAACCTGACTTCTATGGTGATGTAATTTATAAACTTCGTAAGATTCTAGGTCATGATCACTTTCATACTATCTTTGTTAGACTTGTTAAAAAGTTTATCAAAAGAGGTTATGACCCTATCATTTTGCAACGTACTGCATGCTTGGTGGTGGACCCTTTTACAGTTCGCCACTATGCTTTCCTCTTTAATTGTACGATGACCAGACAGGCTGTGGACCCTATGATGACGCCTACATAAAGCCCATTGGGACGGTGGCGTTTGATGTTTGTCCATGACCTTTCTTGTCGTGCCCTTAATGGTTTATTCTCTTGCTGCTCTGGCTTCTGCAAAGTCATTGAGTACCTTCATTGTGGCTTTCTAGGCTTTTTTTTTTTTTGTATTATATTTACACGAGAATATTTGTGTTTTACTTATATTGCCTATTGATGCTGCCTTGTTGGTTAGAGATTAGATCAAGGCGGGGATTTCTTTATTTACACTGTCCTGTTTTAATGGGATGACAGTAGGGTAAGTGTGAGGTTTGGTGCACCCTAGAACCTGTTTAAACCCCCAGTGGCCTACTTTGCCACTGACCGTTCCAAGGCGGTAGCCCTATTGTCAACCCTTTTTTGTGTTTGTGATGTCGTTTGCATTTATTATTGCTTTTGCCTTCGTGTTTGTCTGTTTGCGTGTCTGTTTCTGTGTTCTGTGGTTTACTGTCCTCCTTGAATGCTACTTTCCCTGTCCGATCTTTTTATATTTCTTTTGCTACAGTTGCTACAGTTGCTACAGTTGCTACACAACAAAAAGTTAAAAAATCCAAAACGAGTTGAAGCTGGGAAAAAGGGAGCAGCGGCAAGAAAGGCAAAGAGTTTGGAAGATGAAACTGAAGAAACAATAACAAAAGTAACAAGAGGTGAAGAGGAACCAGAAAAACACATTAAAATAAATGTACATAAAAATTATATTCCACTGTGTGTGGTTTTATAAGGCATTGCTGGGTTGGGTTTGTAAATCTATAACAAGAAATATGTTGCTACGCAACCTGTTGCTACACAACCTGTTGCTGTACGTGCCTCGCTACCAAAAGACCCGTTTGATTTTTAATATTTATTTAAAAAAATAATCATATAAAAAAAATCATTTAAAAAATGGCAACAGACGGAAAACAAATTGTAAATATGTTGTATCACGCTGGGGTGGAAACACTTCTAGCTATTGGATATTCTGAGCTTGGCAAAACACTACCAAAAAAAACAGCACCTAAAGTGGATTTTAATATAGGGGATGTTGGGATGCTGTCCATAGATATACTGTTAGCAATAGCTACGAAGGATATGTTGATCAAGCAAAATATTATTCCTGCGGATATTATGAATTAATTTAAAAAAACTTTATACAATATAAAAAATGGCGAGCGCAGTAGCAATGATGATCGGTGGCGCATTAACAAACGCATTGGCGTTTAGCGGTTCAAATTATCTGTTTTCAAAAATGGGAAGTCATTCAGATGAGGAAAGACAAAGACATGACAAAGCCGTAGAACAATTGGAAGCAGCACAAGTGGAGTGGAATAAAAAAAGAACAGAGAGATTAGATTTTATTAACAAGCAACTGCAGAAGGAGCATCATGCAGAGCAGACATTTGATGATGTGGACCAGGCTATGAAACAGTATTATTATATAACTGGTAAACAGTTGTTTTTGGAACCAGAGCCTAAGTTGAGTGATTTCTATACACCATCTCCGGATCAACAGAATAGAGAGATTATGTGTATTGTGGTGGGAATGGCTGCAACTGGATTTGTGGCGTATAAATTGATTTCATAAAAAAAATAATTAAAAAACTATAATGACTAAGTTATATGCATGATACTTTTTTTGTTGTTTTTACTTTAAATGACTCAGTCATATGCATGATACATTGTTTTGTTGTTGTTCTTAGATGGTTTAAATCCAAGTGGTCGCACATAATATGGTGGTCCAGTATTTGTGTTCTCTATTTTATTTTTAAGATGATCAGGCGCCCATACTTCACTGTTATCTGATAATATCAATATCAGGGATGGACCATGGGCAGAATACACTATTTATGTATCTGTGATAATGTATATTTTATTTATTTCCAAGTCTGACCATTTCTTTGTGCTGTTTTGATTTTGCTCATTGAGCAGTTCATCAAATTGTGCCTTTGTGATTTCCATTTTTTATTTTATAATTATATATATTTTAATCTTTAATAGAAAAAAAATGGAAAAGATTTATTACAGCCCAAAAGGATTTTGGAGAGGTTACTCTCCATTTAAAAAATTGGCAAACGAGGCTGGTATTAGTGAGAAAAAGGCATTAGAATTTTTAAAAAAACAAGCTTTGTGGCAGATTTATTTACCCGCGCCCAAGAAAATAATTAGACCCAGGTTTGATGTTTCTACTAAGAATGGAGTGCATCAAGCTGATTTATTAATTTTACCGCATGACACTTTCGGCTTTGGTTGTGGGCGCAAGACATATACACATGCATTGACAGTGGTTGATATTGCGAGTAGATACAAAGAAGCAGAGCCACTAACTTCCAAGGATAGTAAAGGGTGTATTTTTTCTTGCTAAACAATGCATCCTTGTAGTTCTCAAAGTTGATATGTTTTTGGATTACATATTTTTTTTTACTCCCTTTGCTTTCTTAATAATCTGCTCATCCGCTCTCAAAATAGAATATAGTTTGGGTCTCAATCCAACATACTCAACTATAGGAACACCAGCACACTCATCTTTCATCTTGCCTACAACTTTTTTATTTTTATCATCGTGCAGTGGATGGTTTTGTGGATAATCATTCAAATCATACTCATTTTTCATTTCAGCCATGTCTTTGTATACATCTTCTGTTTTGATGTATACCAGCAAGCTGTCAGTGTGGATTGTTTGCTTTTGCATATCGTTTTGATACCATACTAATTCCACCACGCATACCTTTTTATTATTGCTTTTGCCTTCGTGTTTGTCTGTTTGCGTGTCTGTTTCTTTGTTTTGTGGTTTACTGTCCTCCTTGAATGCTACTTTCCCTGTCCGATCTTTTTATATTTCTTTTGCTACAGTTGCTACAGTTGCTACAGTTGCTACACAACAAAAAGTTAAAAAATCCAAAACGAGTTGAAGCTGGGAAAAAGGGAGCAGCGGCAAGAAAGGCAAAGAGTTTGGAAGATGAAACTGAAGAAACAATAACAAAAGTAACAAGAGGTGAAGAGGAACCAGAAAAACACATTAAAATAAATGTACATAAAAATTATATTCCACTGTGTGTGGTTTTATAAGGCATTGCTGGGTTGGGTTTGTAAATCTATAACAAGAAATATGTTGCTACGCAACCTGTTGCTACACAACCTGTTGCTGTACGTGCCTCGCTACCAAAAGACCCGTTTGATTTTTAATATTTATTTAAAAAAATAATCATATAAAAAAAATCATTTAAAAAATGGCAACCGACGGAAAACAAATTGTAAATATGTTGTATCACGCTGGGGTGGAAACACTTCTAGCTATTGGATATTCTGAGCTTGGCAAAACACTACCAAAAAAAACAGCACCTAAAGTGGATTTTAATATAGGGGATGTTGGGATGCTGTCCATAGATATACTGTTAGCAATAGCTACGAAGGATATGTTGATCAAGCAAAATATTATTCCTGCGGATATTATGAATTAATTTAAAAAAACTTTATACAATATAAAAAATGGCGAGCGCAGTAGCAATGATGATCGGTGGCGCATTAACAAACGCATTGGCGTTTAGCGGTTCAAATTATCTGTTTTCAAAAATGGGAAGTCATTCAGATGAGGAAAGACAAAGACATGACAAAGCCGTAGAACAATTGGAAGCAGCACAAGTGGAGTGGAATAAAAAAAGAACAGAGAGATTAGATTTTATTAACAAGCAACTGCAGAAGGAGCATCATGCAGAGCAGACATTTGATGATGTGGACCAGGCTATGAAACAGTATTATTATATAACTGGTAAACAGTTGTTTTTGGAACCAGAGCCTAAGTTGAGTGATTTCTATACACCATCTCCGGATCAACAGAATAGAGAGATTATGTGTATTGTGGTGGGCATGGCTGCAACTGGATTTGTGGCGTATAAATTGATTTCATAAAAAAATAATTAAAAAACTATAATGACTAAGTTATATGCATGATACTTTTTTTGTTGTTTTTACTTTAAATGACTCAGTCATATGCATGATACATTGTTTTGTTGTTGTTCTTAGATGGTTTAAATCCAAGTGGTCGCACATAATATGGTGGTCCAGTATTTGTGTTCTCTATTTTATTTTTAAGATGATCAGTCGCCCATACTTCACTGTTATCTGATAATATCAATATCAGGGATGGACCATGGGCAGAATACACTATTTATGTATCTGTGATAATGTATATTTTATTTATTTCCAAGTCTGACCATTTCTTTGTGCTGTTTTGATTTTGCTCATTGAGCAGTTCATCAAATTGTGCCTTTGTGATTTCCATTTTTTATTTTATAATTATATATATTTTAATCTTTAATAGAAAAAAAATGGAAAAGATTTATTACAGCCCAAAAGGATTTTGGAGAGGTTACTCTCCATTTAAAAAATTGGCAAACGAGGCTGGTATTAGTGAGAAAAAGGCATTAGAATTTTTAAAAAAACAAGCTTTGTGGCAGATTTATTTACCCGCGCCCAAGAAATAATTAGACCCAGGTTTGATGTTTCTACTAAGAATGGAGTGCATCAAGCTGATTTATTAATTTTACCGCATGACACTTTCGGCTTTGGTTGTGGGCGCAAGACATATACACATGCATTGACAGTGGTTGATATTGCGAGTAGATACAAAGAAGCAGAGCCACTAACTTCCAAGGATAGTAAAGGGTGTATTTTTTCTTGCTAAACAATGCATCCTTGTAGTTCTCAAAGTTGATATGTTTTTGGATTACATTTTTTTTTTTACTCCCTTTGCTTTCTTAATAATCTGCTCATCCGCTCTCAAAATAGAATATAGTTTGGGTCTCAATCCAACATACTCAACTATAGGAACACCAGCACACTCATCTTTCATCTTGCCTACAACTTTTTTATTTTTATCATCGTGCAGTGGATGGTTTTGTGGATAATCATTCAAATCATACTCATTTTTCATTTCAGCCATGTCTTTGTATACATCTTCTGTTTTGATGTATACCAGCAAGCTGTCAGTGTCTGTGTATAATAAAGTACATTTATCCCCATATCTTTTCTTTAGGGTATTATATTACCAGTCATATATCTTGTACTTTGATAAATCCAATACTGCCATCCCAACATAGATTGGTTTGTTTAATTTTATTATTGTTTTGTTTGAATGTAATGCCGACAATTCATCTGAAAATGTTATCCACCTGTTAAAGTTTGGTTGGGCTGTTATTCTTCTTACCTTTTCATTATCAGAGCCGTTAGTTTTTACTAGTCTTATATCAGTTCGCTTGCGTATATTTTCCATTGTCTTACCATACACAGAGTTGTTCATAAGTTTGTAAAAGTCTTTTTCAAAGGGTGATTTAGCTTTTTTTCTAAGTTCTGTGTTTAGATTTATGTATGATGCCATCCATGTTTTTTCTTTAAATTCTAATATTCTATGTATTTTTTCAGTTTCATGCCCAATTTTAAATATAGATCCAGGTTTCTGTGATGTAACACATATTTTTCATAATATTGGGAACTAGTTGTTCTATATTTATCATGCTATTTCCAACAAATCTGTCTGGTATTCAGACAAATATTTTTTTTTCACTGCTAATCTTTCCGGTGCAAGTGGATAAGCATTGTGAGCTTCATGGAGTTTATTACGATATTCCAAATCAACTTCAAGTATTTGTCCTTCGCCAGGTCCGGGGGGTGCAAAATCATCTTCTTCTACCCACTCAAACCCAGAATATGGAAGTGGCTGGCTCATTGCCCATCCATAAAGGTTATTTTCATCAAGATTCTTTAAGTAGTTGTTTTCCTCGTAAGGGTTATAATCAACTACATGTGGATTGTTTGCTTTTGCATATCGTTTTGATACCATACTAATTCCACCACGCATACCTTTTTCTACAAATAAGTGCATATCGATGTCTGTCAAAAGTTCTAAATCTATTTGTGAATGTTTAAGTAAAGTATCCCAACTTAATCCAGGTGCTGTATAGTAGTGCAACGGGTCAAGCCCGTATGCATTCATACATGTTTTTCTAAAAGCTTGGAATACATCTGCTAACAGGGTTACATCAGTTTTTAGATATAGATTATGATAGTCTCCAAGTGTTTTACAGTCTCTTTCCATATTTTTTGAGCATATTTGTAATCTTCAGGACTTATACTTTCCTCAGTTAGTTTGCTGTAAAACAATTCTATAGGTGGCAATTGCGTTTCTTTAAATCTGTCCACACTGTCCATATATTTGTATGGATAAACACCTTTTCGCAGAAGTAAATTTGTTTGTTCTCCAAACTGATATTTAGTAATTTTGAACTCAGATTTGTCTGTTGCATTAACCAATTTTTCCAGTGACGAAGCCATAAATTGAACACTACCTAAACAGCTGAGTTTTCCAACACTAAATGATATATATTTTTCAGCGTTGTTTGCGATGCATTTAATATTAACTGACATTTTATGTATTTTTTGCATAATGAGATGACTATCATATCCTTTGAGGTTATGAAATACAACAGGGATAGTTTTTGCTTCTGTAAATTTTATGTTGCAGAATTTATGTGCTGCACCTCTGTATTCACCTGTTAAATGACAGTCACCGTGGTCTCTTACACTGCCGTTTTAATTCATTTTCCTAGCTAATTTACTTTCATTTTTACATATACAACAGTGTGTTGCTTTGTCATGATCTTCCTCATTTTGCTGTGTCATGATTAATGGTTTCGGGTGCTTAAGTATATTCTTAATGTTTCTCTTTTCACATTCTAGGCGTTTTAAAAACACTTCAACAGCATTTTTACCTCTGTAAATAACAGGTTTTAGAGCTGTACCATTATGTCTAACAACTTGGTATCCAAATCCACACGCTTCGTGTTTATTTTGAATTTCAGTTTTATTTGCTTTTTTGATTAAATGTGGTTCGATTATACTCTCAAAATCAGCATTTTTTTTTAAAATATAGGTGATTTTTACCTTCTTCTGGCATTTCTATTCTGCAAGATTTTTTATTGATACCATTACAGTCTTCTTTGTGTTTGGTGAGTATTCTTTCCCTAGAAAAGCCCCAAAGGCAACGATCGCAAAAGTAAGTTTGACCATGGTGTTTGTTTTGATCATAGAGTAGCCTATTCATATTTTTAATCCAGCAATAGTGATGTTTTGTTGTTAATGTTATTGGTTTATCAGGATAATCATCAGGATTATAGTTGTCATCTATTCCTTCTTCATTCTTTGGTTCATCTTCTTCAATCACAATGTCTTCAGATATCAAAAACAAATTAATTCGCTCAATATTTTATGGTTGTTCTGATATGCGATATGAAATAATGGCTATCTTTTCATTTTTCACTTCATATCCAAAAACATTGATAGCAAGGTTGTTTTGTTTTTCTACTTTAGATATTTGAGAAATTGGAGTGGGAAAGTCAATGCCTTTTTTTTTCAAAAACGATTTATCAGGATACTTTGATAATCTGTCAGTGTGATCTGCAGCTGGATTTAGAGCAGAATTTATTGCATGAAACAAACATTTATCATCATCATTTTTTACGTTTATTATTGCTTTCTTGTTAGCTAGTTTTTTAGGTAGAGGAATATATGAAGAACCTTTTAATGGTGAATGCTTTATAATATTCAAGTAAAACGTAATACAGTGATCAACTTCAAATCCTGATGCTCCATTTATAATTTTTTCAAGGCCTTGTACTATACAAGCACACGCTTCATCATAAAACTCAGTTATATTTTCAAGGCTTGCGATTGATTTTTTCTCACTGCGTAATACTGCTGTGTTGGCGTGTGTTTTTGAAGCACCACTGTCTTTATTTAAATATACAGTGAGACCAAAATAAAAGTATAATCCTTTTATTTCTGCTATTTCTTTTTTGATTTGTTTGATCATTTTTTTGCTTTTTAACATGAAATTCATTTTGAGGGTCTTTATATCTCTTGACAGACATCTCGTATGTTTTATAAAAACCGCATGGTGGTATTTTAACAAGTCTTAATTTTCTATCATTAAACTCTTGTTTTAGTTCATTTATAACATTTTTTGATAATTCAGCATATCTCTTTCGTTCATTTTCTTGTAATTTAGCATATTTCTGCTTTTCTTTGTTACGTTGTTTTTTAGCACGTCGTCTCTTGCGTAAATTTTCTAATGTTTGAGAATCAACCTCTTTTTGAGTTTCCTGCACTATAACTTCTTTTGGAGTTTCCTTTGGAATTTCACGGGGTTAGATTGTAGTACGTGGCGCTGGAATTGGTTTGCTTTTCTTTTTAACACTTTCCAGCACTATGGACTCAACTGGTTGAATAACCTCTTTTGGAGTTTCCTTTAAAATTCTAGGCTCTTTGAGAGCATCTACCAGCTTTCTAAGTTGATCATTATTAATTATTCCATCTCGATGTAATTATAAAATGTATTTCACGTCTTCCGTACTCAAAAATATTTGTTGTAATAAGAAAAAAAAAGGAAAACACTCAGAAAATTTAAAACATTTGCGAGCAGCCCCACAATCTCTATATATACAAGTGAGTACATCGATACGAATTTGTTCTAGTTGTGGATATGATTTTGAGGTCATTAGGTTAAAGGTCAAGGTCGTCAGCACCATATTATGAAACACCTTGTCCGCACTGTAACATCTCTGCCTCTGAATATAATCTAATTATACATCATTGGCCTGTGGCAAGAGGATGATCCCTTTTGATTTTGAGATAAGTAGGTCAAAGTTCAAGGTCAGTGTGACTTGATCATGAAACAACTTGTCCAGACTGTAACATCTCTGCCTCTTAATATAATCTAATTATACATCATTGGCCTGTGGCAAGAGGATGATCCCTTTTGATTTTTAGATCAGTAGGTCAAAATTCAAAGTCAGTGTGAAGCAAATCTCATGAAACTTCATGGACGATGACACCTTTTGATTTTTAGCTTTTAGACCATTGTACCCACAAAAAGTTCAGTATTCATAATATATTCATCCCGATTTTCGAACAGTTATGCATAGATTGTCTATTTCGTCTGGCCTTTCATGTTACATATAAATAATTGTTATACAGAGGATCTTACATGAGTGACTGTGTATTATTGATTTTAATAAACGAGTTGCACAAAATGGTAGTCTACGAGGCTCTGCCGAGTATCCTATCCGTATATTCAACGGTTTTATTAAAGTCAATAATACACATTCATGAATGTAAGATTCTGTTTATCACATAACACAGCGTCGACGTGATAGTTTCACTTTAATGTGTCAATTTTCCTTATATACGGCGACGATTTGTCATAAATCATGCCGTATTGTTGTTGTTTTCATGACGTCGGCTACTGTAACGCGGTCGACCTACAAATAACCCAATTTAACGTTAATAACGTGCATTAAAGAAAGTAAGATTTCAAGGAATGATAAATAATTAAGGTGTCTGGTCGTATCGTATGGTATACCATGCAAATAATTGGGATTAAATATTTACTGTATACAAACACAGTGATTCGGTCCTCATTTGCATCTGTAATATACTAGTGTATTATGATAAATAATTCATGGCTTTATTACACTCCCAAAGCCATGTTATATGATTAATACATAATCATTAATGCTATCCATAAACGTACGCCACTATCAAACATATTTTTACAAGGCTGTGCAGTTGGAGATGGGGGTGGGTGGGGGAGACATGAAATCCGAGTAAAGAAATATAAAAATATCGGAGAGGGAAAGCAGAATTCAAGGACAACAGTCAACCACAAAACACAAAAACAAACACGCAAGCAGACAAACGAGAAGGAAAAAATAATAAAAAATGCAAACGACATTACAAACACAAAAGGGTTGACAATAGGGCTACCGCCTTGGAACGGTCAGTGGAAACAAAGGCCACTGGGGGTTTAAACCGGTTCTAGGGTGCTCCAAACCTCACACTTACCCTACTGTCATCCCATTAAAACAGGACAGTGTAAATAAAGAAATCCCCGCCATGATCTAATCTCTAACCAACAAGGCAGCATCAATAGGCAATATAAGTAAAACACAAATATGCTGGTGTAAATATAATACAAAAAACAATAGCCTAGAAAGCCACAATGAAGGTACTCAGTGACTTGGCAGATGCCAGAGCAACAAGAGAATAAAGCATTAAGGGCACGACAGGAAAGATCATAGACAAATATCAAACGGCACCGTACCAATGGGCTTTAGGTAGGCGTCATCATAAGTCTTCAATTGCCTGTTATTCGGGATTCGGGAAATAAACAATAACCACAGTGTGCATGCACTATATTTGGATTTGAATAGTATATTCATCAAGATTTCAGAGTATCGGGCATGTCAAATTGTTAATTGTTTTTATTTGTTGAGTATTTACATACAATACATAAGTTGTCCATTGTTGTGCCCTAACCGTTATGTTGGAAAATAGTTTCCGGAATGTCATTGTGTTAAAGCAACTAACTGGACTGCGAACTTCTTCTTTCATGTGGAGATAATACAAGAAGTAAAGATCATCTTTACACCGTATACAAACTAGGACTACGTCTTTTATTTGAAAAAAAAAACACAAAACAAGACCATTTCCCCGAAGACGAAAACATGCATATTAAAGTACGTCGATAACGCTGCCATCCTCTGTAGTGAACTGCATTTCAAAGTCAACACTTCGTGCATACTATCGGTCTTTATGTGTTGGAATTCAACTGATCGGACAACAACAACACAGTATTGACTCTGTTGTGTTACATTGTTGTAAGAATACACATCAAAGTACATGTAAAGAGGCACGACATTATTGTATTTGTACGTAGTTGCCTACTGCAGTACAGCTTGATATATATACAGCTTGACATATATACGTCCAAATATGAAACGTGAAGTAAACAATCGGACACTATACAGACAGTCATGCTCACAGTTCCGTTTACAAGAAATATCGACTTACCACGTCAATATCAAACCAATACAGTCGTATACACACTGTCGAGAAGCCTTTCAATTGTAAAGAAATTAAAGAATGCGACATGGTATGCCAGAAGTCATTTATGTGTACTATTTGTGGAAAGACATTTGCCCAACGAGAGATCCGTAAAGCACACATGCTAATACACAGACAAGAAAATGTAAAAGTGTACAATAACACGCAATTCACACGACGAGAACGTTTAAATTATCACATGTTAATACACACAGGCAAAAAGCCTTTTATATGTACTGTATGTGGTAAATCATTATCTGTAGCAAGAACTCTCAAAATACACAAGCTAATACACACTGGCGAGAAGCCATTTACGTGCACACTTTGCAACATGGCATTTACACAACGAGGATATCTGAAGAGACACATGCGTAAACACACTGGCGAAAAACCGTTTACATGTACAGAATGTGGTAAATCATTCACCCAAGTAGGATTTCTCAATACACACAAGCTAATACATACTGGCGAGAAGCTTTTTTCATGTACTGTATGTGGCATGGCATTACGCAGACGAGAACATCTTATTAAACATAAGCTAGTGCACTCTGGCGAGAAACCGTTTAAGTGTAAAGTATGCGCCATGGCAATCCGGACACGAGGACATCTCAATATACACATGTAAATACACACTGGCGAAAAGCCTTTTAATCTCTACATTTCGTTTCTGTAGAGCTACAGAAATACATGCCAACCTTTTGTTTCCGTTAGAATGTTAAAGCATTATGTACGTCTGTTGTGTGCGTGCATGCACACGTGTGTATACATGGGATTTGCGGACAAATCGTGTTAGGTTCAGGGGTTGATAATTTATATAGCTTTGATTTACTTGATAAAAAGTCCTAAGTTACTATTCATATTTCACCAATGTGGTTTGGTACAAACTGAAACAAATGTTTTCTATTTTGATTAACCCAAAAACCTGTTAGCTTTTTTGCATAAATACCTATAAGCATGCCTTGTCAGTTTTCTGAAACGAGAAATATGCTTCTTCTTCTCTAAGTGATATAAATAATTTGGAATTTGGATTTGGGTTACAAGGGCATATGATTAGCCAAACTGGAGTGTTAATTTAAATGTCAAGGATATGGCAAGAGTTGCACACTCACCAGATTTTGTCAGACATTCACACCACGAAGGGATGTAGGATTGATGTATAGACTGGTAGTTGGCGTAGAATTCGTCGTTATTTGACCATATGTTTGAATATATTATTGGTGAAATATGATTAACATGTAGTAGTATTATACATCATGTCAATCGCCCATGTTCAATTCTCATAGACTGCTATTTAACTTTTCGCACTCTCGTACACTGTTGTAATGTCACACCCTGGAGTGATGTCACTGGAGGGCAGAATTTTTTTAAATGTTACCCTCCCAATTGCATGATCTCGCATTAATGTACTACGAGGTCACAGCAACGCAAATGATTCGGTGAACACTTTATTAATGCATGTATTATGTTATTTCATTTTTTAAATGTTGATACAATGTGCATTTATTTAAAGATATAAATCATGTTTTTGTTGACGTGTTACTTAAATCAAAACTGGTTAATAAATAAACAAAAACATCCTCGTTTTTAATAAGAACCAAATGGACCTTTGTTGCATGTTTCAATTCCCCCAAAACATCATCTTGTTTTTTTCGGTATAATAAAATAAATATTGCATCCCTGTGAGAGTGACAGTGGATATTATTATATTATTACCAACTTCAAGTATACACTCCTGTAAATTGCCCATACCCTTAGCGTGAAGCAATTTTTACTATTCACCTGTAAACAATTTTTATTATTATACCTCGCATAAAACGCTCATGCTAAATCCCCATAGACAACAATGTGTAATTTCTTACTATCTCACGCGATAGTACAGGGTGATAGTGAATCGCAGATAATAACAAATTATATCATGCGCAACTTTGATGCGCGTTGGAGTGCGTACTGTTTCGGTGACGTCATCGGCTCAGTATGGTGAAAAGCTATTTTTAATTCATCATAACTTCAAAAGTACTTTACCGATTTTAATAAACCCCACTCATTTTCTTAGTTACCTCATTTACAAGCCAATGATATAACTTTCATAGACATATTTTAAATAAAGTTGTTTTTGAAAGAAAAAAAGGAAGAAAGAAATCCGGCAAAATGAAATCTGTACTGAAAATGAATCTTATTTTGGCCCGAGCGGATTTCGGTATAATAAAATAAATATCAAATTCATGAGAAGGTGATTGTATATATACTCAGGGTGAACATTCTTATGAATGTGATATTTATATACTATCACACGATTGTGACGTCACGGGAAGTATAAGACTAGGTTTTGTGTTTTTCCAATAACGACACGCATGTGTGTGTGTGTGTGTGTGTGTGTGTGTAGTTCTAAGGATTATAGTCCCTCCGCCAACATACTCAATGATCCTCACGGGGCGTCGCGACAACACAATCATAATTCAGTTAGTTACGAGTATAACTCCTACTCACACACAAGTAAAGACCAAGGATACTCCAGCTGGTTGTGGAAATAAAAATACTGAAAACCAGTCTGGGATGTCCTCTGATTCTTGCTCTCAGATATTGCCTAATGCGCTGGGTACAAATGTAAAATCAAAGGATACTCCAGTAGGTTATGCAACTAAAAATACTGTAAACCTGATATCCTCTGAGCCTTACTGTCAAACATTACCTCGTGCGCTGGGTGCAAGCACGCCATCTAATGAATCGCATGCTTGTAGTCGAGATGTTAATTTATCGGAAATAGATAAATCGATTGGCACGCCTTCTGCTCCCAAAGTTACTCCAAACAAACATATTCCTGTTGTAAAATCCAACAGATTGTCAAACTATTATCAGTCAGATGCCCGTTATAGTACTTCTGATGATGATAATAATGATGATTTATCAGATTTTTCTGATTATATTAGGAAGCGTACTAAGCGGTTTTATTTGGGTGGTTTCAAGCCGACTATAACAGAAAGTACAATTGCACAATATGTGAACAGAAGGGGTCCAAAGGTAACCAAGGTAACAATCTTCAGAAATAAGCATCAACCAGTAATGAATTTAGAAGATGATTTTAATGCAAGCTTGCTGGAAGATCGGTTCTTCTGGGCTAAAGGTGTTACATGCAGACCGTGGGTCTCGCGCTTGATGTATACTAAAAGGCGTCTTGATGGTAGAGTGTACGTTTTTAATGAGTTTATGCTCGAAAACAGATTTACATCTATAAATACTTTGCATGTTGCAGTGGTGCAATTTCTAGTTTTGTATCTAAAAATGTTCAGATATTTTACTACCAACTGATAAAATAGACTATGCTTCTGACAGTCAAATATTAGATGACGGTCCTTTAAGTTTCTCCAATTACCGTCCTATTTTATGTACCCTCTTATTTTCGAGTTATGAAAGAATCACCCCTAGCATTGAAAATGGTCGGCGTATAGAATGGTCAAAAGTACCAGTGGACATTTTAAAAGAGTATGAAATATTCCTTGAAAATTACCCAATCCTTAAAAACGCTAACGTTTTGGCTTTGACTTCTAAGTCATACATGGATCAATTGTATGACGTATTGGTCACCAGGATTTTAAATGCATCCCGTGTATGTTTGCCAAAAGCTAAATTCAGGCGTCACTTAAAGCCTTATTGGAATACACAACTGAATTGTTATCATAATAACATGAAAAATATGGAATACTATGGCTGAGTGATAGAAAACCGAGAAACGGTTTATCATACTTTAATTGTAAAGAAGCAAAAACCGAGTTTAGATGTCAACATAGATATGCCGTTTATCAGTATATGGTTAAGCTCAATCTTGCAATATATGAATCATGTACTGCCCCCGGTACTGAAATGAACTTTAATAAAATACTATCTAGAAATCCAACAGACATACTGTCGTGTTGGCGTTATTACTTTAGCGATTTGTACTCTGTCTATGACGATGCTATTGTCGATAGTGCATTTGTTCAACATGTAAATGAGAGTACACTCAAGGAACGTAGAAGTAAGTAATTATAATGTATGCGACTTAATACCAGTCTCAGTAGCGGACATTAATTATTTTCTAAAGCTGGCGAAACGAAACAAACCTTGTGGCGAGGAAAAAATATACTATGTGAACATACCATTCATGCCGGTGTAATAGTTCAACAGCTGATAGCAAACTTGCTCACAACAATGTTGAAATTAGCGCACGCGCCCGAAAAGATGAAACGCCGTATAATCATAACACTGACATTTAAAGGTAGGAAAAAGGATCATAGGGATCCTAATAGCTACAGGGCGATAAGTCTGTCATCTCCATTCATGAAATTATATGAAAGGGTGTTATTTTCCCGCTTAGCAAATGGAAACAAAATACTTATTAACCACCTTCAAGGGTTTTTTCAAGAAGATTTAGGATGCTTCATAACATCTTTTACCTTTCGTGAATGCATTTAATTGCTAAGGAAAATTTAAGGAAGTTGTATGTCGGCTTTAATGACTCAAGACAGGCGTTTGATATATTAGGGCATAGTGGCCTTTTCTTTAAACTGAATGAATTTAACATAAATCCTACAACTTACAACGACATAATTGATATGTATGATAATGTGACAAGTCGTGTTCGATGTAATGGTAATGTATTTGAAACGCTTCGTGTACGACAGGGAACAAGACAGGGAGGAGGCAGTAGCCCTTTTCTTTATCTTGTATAAAATGGCTTAATATCAGAAATTGAAGACTCGGGTCTTGGCTTGTGTCAACTTTAATTGTAGTTGTTTAGCTGTTGCGGATAATATAGTTCTCGTGTCATTTTCAAAACTATGCCTGGACAAAATGATGTCCATATGTAGTGACTATGTAACTAAATGGAGATTTAAATATAATACAAGTTAATGTTCCGTGATAGTTTTTAATGGGACAAAGTTTAAATTCGACAACAAAGATAGAACATGGAAAATTGGCAATGAACCTGTTGACGGAACTTTAAATTATACACATCTAGGCGTTATTTGTAATAAAAACATGGATATACAGGGCAGTATCAAAGAATCCTGCCGTAAATTAAGAGGTGCAATTTTAGGTTTGATAAATGTTGGTTTCCAAGAAGACGGTCTTCACCCTATAACATCAATGAAAATATACAAGTCCGTTGTAATTCCAAAAGCCCTGTATGATTGCGAACTGTGGTTTGCCATGACAAAAAAGTGATATGTTAATGTCGGAACGATCGCATCGATTGTGCATAACTTATATGCAATCAATTCCTACTCAGATAAAAACTGATATATGTCTTAGTTTAAAAGATGCTAAATCAATTGAAAGCGAAAATGACACTCGTAAGCTTCTATTTTTAGGACAATTATGCCGTTCAATATGTCCACATGTAGTAAGAGAGGTCTTTATTTATAGACTGTTACATTTTAACGAAAATCCAACGCATCAGGGAGAATACATACCAGACATTGTCCATCTCAATAGAGTGATTACCATAGAGGTACATTTATAATATGCAAACAATTCATCATTAAAGGTTCTTATTCATACAATTCTAGCATAGCAAGTTTTTCGAGCATTTGATAAGTACATACAATGTCGATGTCCAAATAGTTTCCTCTTACAATTGATACATACTAGTGTGTGACATAGATTTAGTTTCACTATAGTTTTTATTCATACATCTCTATCTTATAGTGTTTTAAGTCTATATATACATGATATTAATCACTATTTTAGACTTGTTTTTTCCCTTATTACCTGAAATATATGACATGCATAAATTGTTCGCTCAGTTGTTTATTCTACGTACAAATATGTGATACAATACTTGTTGTTGTGTCTTTTTTCTCACATGCACGCACGCTCTCAAACACGTTCTTCTTACACACCCACGTACGCTCAAGGGCACGTGTGTTCACTCACACAACTACACAAACACACATATACACACAACCGCCCACTCATTTGTACCAGCAGGAAGTGAATAAAGGAAGAGAGAAGAAAGAAAGATTGCCTTGTTTTCCATTTCTTTGATAGGATGTATATGATATTTACAAAATGACTCCATTTTAAGTTGTGTTGTTGTATTTTATCATGCATCATTGCTATTTGTTTTTCAATATCGATTCGTTTTGAAAGATAAACAATAAATAGTTCGCATCTAGGAATGGTCTGTCTTCCCTTATTTACAAAAACATAGTATTTAGCACACAGAATGACAAAATTATAGGCTTGTTTATGAACATGTATATCATTTATTCCAAAATATATTGTTTGAAAATTAAATGTAATATTTACATTTCTTGCATTTAAAAATAATGCCAGTTCAGTCCAAAACGTTTGTGTTTTGGTACATTCCCAAAATAAATGTTTTATATTCTCGACATACATATTACAGAAATCGCATAGATTAGAATTAACTAGTTTCTGCTTTAGAAGTAATTTATTTGTTGGAATAATTCTAAAGAGATATTTGTATTGAACATTTCTTAATTTTATATCTATGGTCGTTTTAAAAGTTTGTAAATATATTGTTCTCCAGTCTAATTCAACATTAGGGAAAAGGTATTCTCATTTCTTCTGTGGGGCTATATCAATGTCAATATCATACTGTAGCTGGTGATTGTATAGGAACTTATTTGTATGTTTGGATTTAATAAGTTTTTCTATGAGACTAGAATTTGCCTAGTGAATCAACGAGTGAATTTTCAGAGGTGCAATAATATATTTAAATACTTGAATTGCTTTAGTTACATATGCATAGTGTTTCATATGGTATACTACTATTATGGTAATCACGCTGACACAGCGGTGAACCCCGCCATCTCTATAGGATGGAAATAAATGCAATAAAATTATCAAAACTCTGATAGTTAATTCATATACAAAGCCGCGTCTTTAATGCATGTTCATTTTTGCTCGCTATTTTACATTTGTACAGTCATGTATATTTTGGTTGACTTTGTCATGTTTGTATTGTTCTATTTTAATCATTTGATTTGAACGTTTGACCTCCAAGTTTTCATGGGGACATTCAATAACGTTATTAGCAAATAAAGCAATTAAATAATTATAATAAATTTACTTTTTGCCATAGGTGAGATGTGTGTTCATTTCATATATACTGAGGAAAAAGTTTTAGCAGGTTATTTTTAGATGAAATAGTACTGTATACAAGAAATACTGACATTTTTGGGACTTTACAGTTACCATTAGGTAATTATGTTAAAATTGTTGATACAGTGGCAAATTCAACCTGTATTGTGTTAGTATTTCCTAAGTTTAACAAGCTGTTAATTATATTAATAATTAAATGTTTTTCCATATTTTGTATGCCATACATTATTTTGTATTTAAAGTCAATACCATTTGAAGCACTATTTGTTATAGTATTACTTGTAAGTGTGATAACAATCGCATACATATTTGGCGTTCGCACGAAAATGGTGGTGTTTAAAGACGCATATTGTAACATTGAATTTACTCGCTTGCATCTATACAGTATAGTGTAAATGGACCTTTACTCGTTTTGTTGTTCTGTTTCGAGAGATATTATCTACAACATGGTATAGGCTGATGCAGAATATTATTTTCAGTCAAATGGAATACATGCACTACGTCAATAGTTAACTCAAATGCACGACGCCTCGAAGTCAAATAAAGCTTAATTGATGATTTAATACAAAACTTAATAACTGCCATTAAAGCGTTGACGTATAGTTAAATATATTAGAGACATGCTATAAAAGTGTAGCTTCCACAGAAAGCAGTCAACAAAAGAAAAAAGAAATAAGTCAAACAACGATTAAAACGTTAATAACAAACAAGGCATCTGACATCACACAAAAAAAACGAGTTGAGAACTTGGCCAAAAGGCCGATGATTTGTCTATCTTCAATACCATATTTATACTGGACAATATAATGCAATTCATCACCAATTACATTTTGCCTTTGACCTTTTTTTATCTAACTCTGTTAGATGATCTGTTTTTACTACATAAACGCATTTTAAAAACTATTCTGCGACAAGAGTTATCATAACCTGATCATATGGTGACTTGATTTACCAGTAGGCCCTATTGCCTACTGATCGTTCCAAGTCGGTAATTCTGTCTTTACCATACTTTGTGTTGTGTATTGTCCTTTTCTTTGTATATTTAATATGTGGTTTGATTGTGGTTCAGCGCGGACCTACGGTGCCATTAGGTGTGGGTGCTTTGATTTCTATTTTTAATATGTCAACAAACTTCTTAAGACCTTTGGTCAGGATCACGTTCTTACACTTCATTAATCTTGCCAAAATGTTTATCGAAAGAGGTTATGACCCGTCAATTTTCAACACACTGCCTATTTAGTGATTGAAACAGGTACAGTTTACCACTATAATTTCCACTTGATTATCAGAAGATCGGACAAGTGTGAACCATAGTATGACGTTAAACTAAATCTTAAAAGAAGACAGTAACTCTTCATATTGGTCTTCAGTCGTGTCTTAACCTTAATGTTTTTTCTTGTGCTGCTCTGGTTTCTGCCAAATCTCTGAGTACTTGCTTTGTGCCTCTCTATGTTTATAATTATATTATATATGTATTACACCTATATTATTGCCATGTATGCTGCCCATTTTGCGAATGACATCTCCAAAGCCTTAGCCCTGTTGCCATCCCGCTTATGTGTGCGAAGTCCTATACCTTGCCTTCTATTTATCCGTTTAGTGTTGTTTGTTTTGTGCGTGTGTTTGATTGCCTGAGTTAGGTGAATGCTACATTACCTGTTCTACTTGTTAACCTACTTGTATACTGCTTGACGTATAATTCCCATTAATGCTGCCTAGTCTGTTTGACGTATACTGCCCATTAATGCTGTCTAGTCTGTATAAGGTATACTGCCCATTAATGGTGTCTAGTCTGTTTGACGTATACTGCCCATTAATGCTGTCTAGTCTGTTTGACGTATACTTCCCATTAATGCTGCCTAGTCTGTTTGACGTATACTGCCTATTAATGCTGTCTAGTCTGTTTGACGTATACTGCCCATTAATGGTGTCTAGTCTGTTTGACGTATACTGCCCATTAATGCTGTCTAGTCTGTTTGACGTATACTGCCCATTAATGGTGTCTAGTCTGTTTGACGTATACTGCCCATTAATGCTGTCTAGTCTGTTTGACGTATACTTCCCATTAATGCTGCCTAGTCTGTTTGACGTATACTGCCTATTAATGCTGTCTAGTCTGTTTGACGTATACTGCCCATTAATGGTGTCTAGTCTGTTTGACGTATACTGCCCATTAATGGTGTCTAGTCTGTTTGACGTATACTGCCCATTAATGGTGTCTAGTCTGTTTGACGTATACTGCCCATTAATGCTGTCTAGTCTGTTTGACGTATACTGCCCATTAATGCTGTCTAGTCTGTTTACCGTATATTGCCCATTAATGATGTCGAGTCTGTTTACCGTATACTGCCCATTAATGCTGTCTAGTCTGTTAGTCTATGAGAGAATTTCGCTTTAGTATGTACACATAGAACCAGTGTCTGCTTTCCTCGTCGATGAATGTAACTGCATACCTAACAAAGTGGTCAGACGCGAATGAATAGAGAGCTTTTCAGACAGAATAAAAGTAGTTAATGAGCGACTGGCATAGTTACTTTTCTGTTTGATGTTGTCGTCATGTCTACGACCATGATACCTAGTTGTATGCTTTTGAATGGCAAATATATAAACAAAATGTCAAAATAAGTATCATTAAGGCAAGTGGATATGGTTTCAGTATAAAATATTTGGTGTCATTATCTTCAATTACATATTTCACCAGCTAAATAGTGACATTCTTAAATAAGTTAATATGACATGACTGTCTAAAATGTTGGTACAAATTCATGCATTATTTGTTTGATTTCCTTCGCTGTTAGTATTTCATGAATTCATACCGATTATATTATAGTTTTCTTATTTAATTTCGAATTAATCATGCAATCATGAGTGTGAATTCTACTTGGTACCGAATACACCCTCATGATAAGCCACGTAGAAAAAGTGGGGGAAAACGCGCACGAATTCGGTGCGCGCATTTCTACAACATAAGAGGATTATCAATGGGTATAAGTATGGTTTGTGACTGTAGAGTTATATCTTCTATCGAATGGTATGTTTGACAATAACAGTGTAGACCGACAGCATATTAAAATCGACAACCAACAACACACAGTGACATCTGAAAAATTTAAATGTTCGTTGCTCATTCTATACATACACCGGCTACGTCACAACTGACGATAGGCCTCTACACTAAGACGCATCACAGCAAAATATGGCTTTTGTCTACCTCCGCACCGCATTACCCCTATTGCTTATTCCGCATTACCGCAAGTGATTATTTTGTATAATAAAATCGAAGTACGTAGTCCTATCCGATGTCAATTATTTTTAAAAGTATGCTGTAATAACTGTGACCGAGGTGAGGGATCGATGCGCTAAGGTATAATTTATCTGACTGACAAACTTTTTCAGTAAATAATGCTTTAAATAAGATATTTGCACCAAACTTCCAAAGGTGTGATAGCGGGTCGAATCTGCAGGTAGGTGTAAACAACATGCTTTATCGCCAATGGAAACTAAAATAGGCGTCTCTTTCTCTTTTAATGTAGTTTGCCGAACAGCATATTGTCTGTTCTTTGATTTAAAACCGATCTGATGTCTATGGGCCTAAAATTAAGGAAGTTATGTCAGTTTTATGATTTTTCTACCACACCACCTTCTTTTTACATGGCCCATATTTGATATTGCTGGATACATTGTTGTAGAAATCGTAGTTATTGGAGGGGTGGGGTAGTGGGAACTATTTGAGAGAAAACATATTTGGCAAGCAGAAACAAAAATAGAAGAAAGAAAGTTTGTTTGATTGATTTGTGGTAGGAGACAGACTTCTTGAAAAAATAGTTTACAAGCAAAATAAAACAACATTCATGCTCAATGATATCAATAGGAGATACAACATGTATTAGTTACATAATGTCCAACTAGGTGTTCTGAGCATATACCATAGAATATATTGAGGCGTTAGCTGAGATGTTTTCATGTGCGTGTAATACCAAGTTGGATATTTTATAACTGTTTTATTACTAGCCACACCCCCTTGTATGATTTCTGGTATAACGGCATACTTTTTGAAAAGTGTGCCATTATACGAAATATTGGTACACTTTCGTCTTCCTGTATTGAATATATATGTATAGCTATGAATCATCTTTTGGTGATATCTCAGTTTAAAACACCAATATGGGTACATTCAATTTAAATTACGGTTAATGTTACTGTCATGGCAGATATGTTGATGGCTTTAATCACAGAATAATAATTTTTAAATGAATGTTATTGCATACTGTTAGTGATACAATGTTTAATGTGGTTTATTCAACGTAACATTATGCATCTCTATATGTAAATAAGTACTGAAAAGGTGATCCCTTGGAAGCAACAAACACAACCAAGAGAGAAAAGTTGCAGACTCGGTTCATGAGAGGTTATTATAATATGAAACATCTCTCACGCCTCCTAGCATCGACTAAAGCGATATGCATACCTTTTATGTATGCAGGTAATCATGTATCGATCAGTGTATTGTAAAAACAGGCTACTCCATATGCACATTAAAGATCTCACTGAAGGTATGTGTTAATCAGTGATACAAAAAACTAACAAACCCTTCTTCGGAACTGATGCTGCCATGACATTAAATTAAATTGAGTGTGTTCAGTATCAGTAGAAAGAAAAAGAAATAACTTATTCTTCATTATTCCTCCTACACAGTGATAATGTACATGCTACTCAGTGATAATATAGTTAAGTATAGCAAGGAAGCAGGTCAGATACTCATAAGGTGATAACAGCAGTCTGCAGCTAGCATTTGTGCCAGACCATAAAAGAAGTGGGACATAGTCATGACTTCTTGCTATCACATGAAACTATCCATCTTGCAAGTGTGTATTTAAGTTTTGCATTTGCGACTGGATAGTGATTTGGGATAAGAATGTTATTTCTAAAATCATGTATTTCATCACTTACATCTGCCCATGGAATTCCCATCACATAGAAGACAGAACAGGCTTTCATGACAATTGTAAGTATTAACTAAAGTATATCCTTCAAACACATACTATGTTGGGGCCTTCTTAGATCAGGTTATTAAATTGCTTAAACATACAAAAAACTGATTTTATTTCTCAACAGAGCTAACCTAAACCATTTTATGCAAAAATGAATTGAATGTTGTTTAACGGCTCATCAACACAATACAGGTTATTTAGAGCCGCCCCAGAGAGACGGGAAGGATACATAGGAATCCGGGAACCTGCTCTACTCTTATTATCGAATAGATTCCTATGGTTTTTTAACGTGCTCGGAGGATAGACCGATACACGGGACCGCCCGGTTTTCGTCCCCATCCGACGGATGAGGCTAAGGAAAAGTGTTTTGCGCAAGAACACACCGACGGAACTCAGTGGCACCACGGAGGATTGAACCCGGGGCCTCCTGTTACAAAAAAAAAAGAAAAAAAAAAGAAAAATGGTGTAACATATTACCATAATGGCATTCTATTCTTTCTGTAATCCCCTGAGCAATGTTACCACCGTATAAATTAACTGCCTTTAACACATGGCAATCTTGAAGCTGCTTAGCATTAATCAATTCGCTTCTGACATAAAATTTAATTAAATGTTGAGTTGTAATTGGCAACCAAAGGTTTACATATAATATTGCTGCAATATCACCAATAGTTAGTAATATACAAAAACAAAATCAATTTGATTAATATAAATGACTGAACAATTGCATATATGTGGGAAAGGTATATATTTTATAATAAAAAAACAAGATTCCCATGTGTCCCTTTAAATTTATAATTGGGATTATCCAACGACTTCAATGTTTTCAGATGTGAACTGCCATCCAAAGCTGACAGAATACTAGCAGTCACACACAATTGTTTAAGGAGGTTGGCTGGGAAAGGACGTAGTGATGAGATTTTTATTTAATTCATATTTAAAGCTTCTTTGGTATAATTTAGATTCAAAATTATCAAAAAAAGGCTCGATCACCACACTTTTTCCCCACTAAACGTCATTGAAGAAGGCACATAATTCTAACTTCATTATTTCACTAAAAAGAGTAAAAATATAGTCATTGAACATTTTCACAATTGTTTTCATAAAATTAAGTTTATTGAAAAACAACAATTAATTTTCGATTGTATATATACATATCTTTCAAATCATATAAAAACAATTGTAATCCTCATTCGTCTTTTTACTTTAAAAAGCAAACATATACGAACCGTACCCCACCCAGTTTTGTTTTTACCGAAATATTAATTCAAGATAAAAAATTATGTTCTAATGATCAACTTTTTTTAAAACTTGTATATGTCAAGGTCCTATGACATTTCTTTCAAAACAAGTAAAAAAATATAACGGTCACCAGGCTTCTAATGATTTTTTATTAAAACTTCTTTAAATTACACCCATTTTAGAGTTATTTTGACATTTTCAATGTACAATATTGACATGGAGATCGAAAATAAAATTAACTCAGTATCTACTTTTATATATGTATTCCACTACTGAAAAACAAAAATCTGATTTATTCTATAGCAAAAGGATAAATTCTACTCAGAGTTACTCATACCCCCTATTTTGTTGACAACAAAAAATGATCACAAATAACGGAAAAATATGAAAAAAAAATAAAAATTGCTTAAAATTTGGTATGTTACAATCTTAAATCCTACATTATATCCATATCTACTAGAATGGAAAAAAAATGAACAATTCTGTTGTCAAATAAAAATATGATTTAAAAAATAATATATAAGACCTGAAGATGTCAAAACTTGCGCAGCCAACATCCCTAAACATACAAAGAATATATATTTTTTCTTTTTTTTTCACAGTGCTAAAGCTGTTTTGTAGTTGACATCGTCTTTGCTCTTTATCTAAATCCATTTCACAGCAGTCCAGATGATATGTTAATGTTGCAGTCACATGTAAATGATGTTTGTGTAATTATCCAATGCAGGTTTTAAATGCCCGACAGAAAAAATGTACATGTCAAGTCATAGAAAACCATTTAAATATATACATAGGATAAAGACACTTTCTCTTCTTGAGGAGAGTGTTATTCTGTAGTGACATCTCATCTTTGCTCAAAAGGTTCTAGGTCCAGTCTCCATATTTTATCTAGATGAGCCTGGTATGTTCATCTCTGTTTGGCGCCATATAACCTTTCTTGTGTTGGTGCGCCGTAAAGTCCCAATTCATATTGCTCATATGATGGATTAATGATGTTGGTTCCAACATCCCATACCAGCTATAATGATCCAGGGCAGGACAATTCCACTTGTCTGCTCGCCATAGTGAGTGAATATGTTATAATTGTATCCAAACATACCAAAATATCAATTAATGAAGTCGAATTGAATTGAATGTTGTTTAACGGCTCATCAACACAGTATGGGTTATTTAGAGCGCCCCAGAGGGAGGTTAAGAATACATAGGAATCCGGGAACCTGCCCTACTCTTATTATCGAATAGATTCCTATGGTGCTTTTACGTGCTCGGAGAATAGACCGATTCACGGGACCGCCCGGTTTACGTGCCCATCCGACGGACAAGGCTAAGGGAAAGTGTCTTGCCCAAGAACACACCGACGGAACTCAGTGGCACCACGGAAGATTGAACCCGGGGCCTCCGGAAAAAGAATCCAATAAATGCCATAATTCAGTAAATGAATAAAATAACTATCTGTCAAACGCAATGATTTTTAGCTCGACTGATCTCTTCTTAGCTGTGGTGCGGCGTCCGTCGTCTGTCTGTAAACTTATATTTGTAGCGACTACTCCTCAGAAACTACTTAATGGATTTTCATGAACCTTTACAGAAATGTTGCCCATGAAATCTATTTGATCCTAGCAAAAATTCATGTTGCTTTTTACTGTATGATGCTGTTCAGCAAAAATGTATACGCATCACGGTTTATGTATATTGATGAAGTAGATAGTACGACAGATTAGCTCAATTAACTCAGTTGGTAGGTAGAGTATCGGAACGGTAGTCCGAAAGAAGGAAGAACGAAAAGGTCCCGGGGTTGAGTCCCGATTCGGCTGCACATTTGTCTAGCTTTGTCTAGCTTTCATGACGATGGGTGATTTAGCCATTGTCTATCCAGACTGGATCATGACTAGATAGCATTTCGAAGTTCGGTCCATGTCATATCTGTCTGGGAACGAATTGAAATGAGTTGGGTTGGGGTGGAGGTGGTATGTCACGATTCATACACTTACAAGTATACTTGCACATACTGCATAATCAGACTGTGCTCGTCCTATAGGTTTAACATATTTCATATTAGATTATTTTATCATCCTATCACACATAGTTCTAAATCATTATACAGTACAGTGCGGACCTACGATGCCATTGCGTTCGGACGCTGTGGTTTCTATATGACCCTATATATCATTCAACTGGATCCATTTTATGACAAGTACACTGGTATATAGATGAGCGAGCATGCCTGTATATGTAGCAGTGGGTGTAAATAGGCACTAGGTTTAGCAGATTTTTCTGACAAGCGGCTCTCATTTCGACGACCTTCTAAACGGTTCGTAAACAGATATCACATATAAAAATGTTTGGCATACCCTTGGACAATTGTACATTCAAAACATACAGTAAATCATTATATATGCCGTCAATACCAGTATGGTTCGCATGGCTACATGTTTTAAGCTTCTTACATGTCCTGACGTACTTTTATCACATGCTAGATATGAATTTACCCCTTTGACCGGCGTAGCAAGTATCGGTTTATAGGCAAATGCCATTTAGAAACAAATTACCTTGTAAATTTAGGAAAAAATTAGAAAAATCACTTGTCGCGAAATTACAAAACCTTCTAACGCTGCCATTGTAAAAGTAGTTCAATCCCGACATGCCTCGCGCTGAAGTACACAGGTCAGAAGCGCAGCGAACCTGGCGGACACAATGGTTTGTTGCTAGCTAGACGGTGCTCATGTAAATACTACCTCTACAAATTGGACAAAGACAAGATCGATTTAACCTGTTGACCCTGTCAAGGGTGAAAATGATACAGTCCATGACACAATTCAAGAATGAAATAATTATTTCTAAAATACAAATAATTGCTGAAAAGACTCCCGAAGCATCAGGAGATGCAGCATACTCGAAAATGGAACACTGACTGACTGGAACATGGACAATGTTGAACTTGAAAATCAATGGTAAGTTTTTAATAATTCCTTTGCTGACACTCCTTTTTGTATGTGTAGTATGTCGGGGTGATTTAGTATTCACGGTTTATAAACACATATGTAGTGGGGTTATAGGAAGACCTTTCGAAAACAAAAAAAAATAGCAAAAACAAATAAAGCCTACCGACCTACCCTATTTTTTAGAGCATGCAAACTTTCTTTACTTGTTGGTCTTGGGCATTTTGTTACCTGGTGTTGGTCATTCATACCATTGACCTGGATTTCATGCCATTTAGTAGTGTTTTCACTTTTCTTTTTTTTTTTTACTTCTGTAACAAGCCATGCATCTCAAGTATGTTCGTACCCATACATTGGACGTTTCGTACGCCTACATACTCTCCCCGTAATTTAACATGTAAACTGGGTACATGGTACGAAACATCTAATGACCAGAGTACGAAATGACCAATGACGAGGGTACGCAGCCTCCAACGTATTTTAGACGTTTCGTACCCAATGTTTTGTACGAAGCATCCATAACTATACTGTAGACTTGTCCAACATGTTAAACCATTGTTTGATGGAAATTCCTAAAAAAAATAAACCGTTTTTTTGAAGGTAAAAATGTTTGAATCAATTAAAAATATGCCCTATAAAAAGCAAATTTTGCATGTTAACATTTTATTTCTCGACCATATTTAGATATTTTTTATTTAACACTGAAAAGTAAAACAAACCTTTGACGGAAACTAGCGCCCCAAACAATAAGATAATTTATTATAATTTAATGTGAAGATGAGTTACTTTAAAAAAAAAATCACGAATAGCGAATCTAACGCATCAGCTGCGAATTGTAGTAATGAAAAGCATTTTTTAAATATGTTTATATCGGTCGACGTGACTGTTAATGATCGATAACTTTTAAAACTTTTTACCTGACAAATAGTGGAACTATTGGAATTTGAGAAAACAAATCCGTTAAAAAATGGGACAAGAGCAGTGTGTTCTTTTAGGGTACCGGAACCATTCCTAAAATGGTGACAAAAATTGCTGACGAGTATCGTTTTCTGTTTTTTAGTGCTTTTTGTAAATCCAGGCTCAAGGTTTGGTCTGTCCGTCCAATTTTGTTGGTTTTGGGCCATTCAGGTATTACTATTTATCGGGTATATTGTTTGTGGGTGGGGGCATGTGGCTGATGGGTGGGAGGTCTTGAAAACATAACCTAACGAACAGCAACATGTTCCTACATATTAAAGTACTTACAAACACATTACGTGATCCGAGTATTAACTTTCATACCATAACCAACCCCTACTCAAAGAAGCGAAAACGGGGTTGGCTGGGGTGTGAACTAAAACCTTAATTTCGGCTTACAAAGTTTGCATATATAAAATAAAACATTTGATAAGTATTTTTAAACAGGTTATCGCATTATTTCAGTAAAAAATGTTTTCAAACGTGTTTTATTGTCGAAATGCCCGTTATAAAATCCTGCTAATATAAGCTTTCCCATCGCTGAATGGAATTAAGCTAGGAACTCGTAATGAGTTTTGACTTTTTATGTAACTGGAAACAGAGAATCCGTTTTTTTCCAACACAATTAGGTCTCTTCTTTTTTAAACAGTGTAAACATTTAATTTACATGTACACTTTCAACACTGATTTAGATGGAATGCATTCTGGAAGAATTATGACAGTTATATGCAATGTATGGTTAATCCAAACTGTATTCACCAATCACACTAACTCCAGATCTTCTTTTGTCCCTTTACGTTGAATATCTCATGATAGTTTGTTTTACTTTTTCCGGAAGAAAAAACGATTTTTTTCTCTTTCAGGTTGGCTATATGAAGTACAGGGATCCTTTCAAAATGTACAAGGCGAAGAACACGGGACTTAACTTCCGTGCAATCCATTTGAAGCAGTTTTAACACCACAACTGTAGACATTATATAATAACGACATTGGAAAAATTAAATGACAATTTGTCTGATGTACACTTCATGAAATTTACCATTTACTTCCCACAAGTATCCATATTCTGAAATAGTGGAAAATTACGCCTCTAAATTAATTCCTGAATCCGCATCTGACGTAAGTCGTAAACATGCACTAAATGAATTGAACTGAGTTTTAAGGCGCACCAATACATACAAGTTTATATGGGAATAGAGTTTAAATTGCGGGGGCCCCGTCACATTCAGAAATGACGGGGTTAGTTAGGAATGCATGAGTGCCAGTGGTGGCAGCGGTGACCAACACAGTCCGGCTATTCGATAATAGTTGCATGATCACTTATTATTCCATTAAATTGTCCATTTTTCTGCGTTTAAATGGCATGAATGGACAAAAATACAATGAACACACATTATATTCCAAGATTAAAGTAACTCTCATTTATTCACTATTATAAAAACATGATAAAATAGTGATAATTACATTAAGTAGCAAACAATAATTGATATTACCAGTGTTCCAGACCCTACTCAAGTCTACAACCGCGAAGTGACGCCGCCAACGCCGGAAACCACGTCATTTCAACTTGTCAGTTTTTGGCGCCTAACAGGAACGAGAACGTGCCAGACTCATCCTCCATTTACCTAAGATAAAATATGGAGAATGGGAATCATCGACGCCACATATACGTCGGTGTGTTCTTAGGCAAGCTACTTTCCCTTAGCCTCGTCCTCGTCCATTAAACAGGGACGTAAAACGGGCGGTTACGTGTACTTCAGCCTGTCTTCCAAAAAAGAAACATTAGAGATTATATCATGGCGGGGATTTCGTTATTTACACTGTTTTAATGGGATAACAGTAGGGTAAGTGTGAGGTTTGATGCACCCTAGAAACGGTTTAAACACCCCCAGTGGCCTACTTTGTAACTGACCGTTCCAAGGCGGTAGCCCTTTTGTCAACCATTTTTGTTTGTGATGTCGTTTGCATTGAGTATCACTTTTGCCGTCTTGTTTGTCTGTTTGCGTGTTTGTTTCTGTGTTTTGTGGTTGACTGTCCTCCTTCAATGCTATTTTCCCTGTCCGATCTTTTTATATTTGTTGCCATTTTTCAGCGATGGTTTTTCAAACAGCAGTTAATTATTTTAAACTATGCAGCCGAGTGTAAAGGAATCATTGTTCTAACTGTCATCATACATATCTATGTACGTCACGCCGCATTTAGTAAGTAACGAGTAAAAATGTAAGGCATTTACTTTTCCGATGTTGACGTGTCCGCCATATTGGAAATAACAAAACCGGCTAGCCGTACAGTAGCCATACAGCTTACATGACAGTGATTTCACGTACATTGTGTACATCCGTATCATAGATATATTCTTCATCTTTCCATAATGATGTGAACAGAGATATAGTTTTACTTGATTTGCTTTTCATCTTTATAACAGTGCTTTAATTGTCAGATTCTATAATGACATATTGTTAACCTTACAAAACAAATAGTTATTACAAAGTATTTAACATCGATACGTCTGAATTTTAGCCATATTGTCAACCCTTTTGTGTTTTTGATGTCGTTTTCATTTTTTATTACTTTTGCCTTTTCGTTTGTCTGTTTGCGTGCTTGTTTTTGTGTTTTGTGGTTGACTGTCGTCCTTGAATGCTACTTTCCCTGTCCGATCTTTTTATATTTCTTTTTATAAACACAATTTTGTGGCGACTACTTCTCAAAAAACCTGAATAATGCGATATTAATTTGAAACCTTTGCCAAAATGACTAGCACGACATGTAGTTGGTCCTATAAACAAAATATTATTTTGATTCGATGTCAAACATGGATGCCAACGGCCACCTTTGTTTACAAAGAGTTATATAGGAAGAACTTGTGGCGACTACTCCTCAGAAACTACTTGAAGGATTTTTTGAAACTTGACAGGAATCTTGTGTTGATATCTAGTTGATCCTAGCAAAAATACAGTTTAATTAAATTGTTATACGAATAAGGTTGTCCGTCTATCCGGAAACAATTTGCATTATGCAGGAAAACTCCAAAAGTATGAGTAGAAGAACGCTATTGTTTTTGGGGCCAGTAAGTCAAAGGTCAAGGTCACAGTGACCTTATATGGAAATAAGTAGTCTGCACAATAACGTCATAACCATAACACCTAAACTCATAGAACTTCATGGGTATATTTCGCTAGATGTGATGAGGAACCCAATTGATTTTGGGTTCATCGTGTCAAAGGTCAAGGTCAGTCATTTTATATGGAAATATGCATAACACAGTGACACAATAACTTCAAAACCGTAACACATACACTGATGAAACTTCATAGGTTCGTCGCCCTTGCTGAAAGCAGGAATCCTATTGCTTTTGGAGTCAAGTTCAAGGTCACACTATAATACCTACACTCCTGAAACTTTGTAAGCACATTGATCTTGGTGAGAGGAGGAACCCTATTGCTTTTGATGTTAGTAGGTCAAAGGTCAAGGTTACCATGTCCTCATAAAGAGGACATACACATTCCAGATGGCAACCCTGTAAATATAATACCACACCATAAACCCTGAAATAAGTACGAAAGAAACGAAAGTTCTGCCTTATAACTACACTATGTAACTTCCAGACAATGAAGGAACGCATATGCCAACTTGTGAAATTGATACTGTATGTCACCTCTACTTCAGTTCCAAGATCTTGAAAATCTAGTGATTGTTTTCTGTGTGTAACCTATTGATGAATGATGTCTGTGTAATTATCCAATGCTGGTTGTAAATGTTTGGCAGAATAATATGCATATCAAGTCGAAGACAACCATCTAAATGTACATAGGATAAAGACACTCTCCGATTGTTTGCCACTCTGCAAAAGTCATCATAATAATTATATGGCGGATTAGTAGCCGTAGGTGCAAAGAATCACCCTCCTGCACTATAAATGTGTTACATGTTAAATACTTTTTCGACAACGGTATTTAGCTAGATCAGCAGTCCTATGAAGTTTCATGAAAATCTGTCAAGTAGTTTCGGAGGAGTAGTCGCTACAAGTGTTTACTATATAACTCTATGTAAACAAAGATGGCCGCTGGCAGCCTTGTGTAACGTCGAATCAAAACAATTTTCCACAAGGACCAACACCATGTCCTGCTCATCATTTTAGAAAAGGTCCCATGTTATCAATGTCACTTATATTTTTCAAGTAGTCGCTACAAACTGGATTTGTTTTAGCCGTGGTGGCCATCTTGAATTTCCGGCCGACCTGAAATTATGCTAGGATCAATTAGACATCAAGAGCAACATTTCTATTAAGTTTCACGAAAATCCTGTTGTTTTTTTAAATCTAATTTTAGCTTTGGTGGCCACCTTGAATTTCGCATCAATGTGATGTTTTTCTAGGATCAACTAGACATCATGGGCAACATTCCTGTTATGTTTCATGAAAATTCATATAGTAGTTTCAGAGAAGTAGTCGCTACAACAAAAGTGTACGGACGGACAGACGGACGCCGCACCACGGCATAAGCTCTGCTGATCTTTGATCAGTAGAGCTAAAAGCTGGTGTCTTTGTAAGACAAATATAATATTATGTTAGTCAATGTTTTGGGGTTAAACAATGTAATAGACAGTAAATGTAACTAGTTAAAACTACTAACTGAACATTGAAAATACTTCAATCTTACCGGTATTAAAATCAGTGTTTATGTTGTGTGAAACTGCAGATTGATAAAATAATATGCTTAAGCAATCAATGGTAAATAGCACACATGGAAGAAGAACATCCCATATTCCCCATGGCTTTTTTGTCAAAAGAGATGACATATGCACCTTTTGGTGTGATGGGTTTGAGGTCCAATCTAAATGTTGTAATAGTACAACAGGAAATTGTTTATTCCTGTTTACAACACAAATTTATGTGATCCCTGTGAAGTAACTGTGTACATGTATATGGTGAAAAGTTGATTGCTTAAATCAGGACGTGATTGAGGCACACTTTGTTAACCACTTTTTGCATCGAGGGCTTTTCTGGGGGATCATTCTGAGCCATCGAAGCTTCAGTAGCCTTCTTATATAATTTCTTGGAATGAATTTCAATCTCAGGGTCAACTTCAATCTGGTATGGATAATTTCCATCTTGACAGGACAAGACCTATGTAACTGGGTTCCTGGCACTGGTCACTGTTAATAAAAGTAGAAATACAGTTTCCAGTCAGTAACTTCAGCTATGAATGAGAAACTGAAAAGCAACTTAGCCTACATGACAAGGAAGCTTTTGATTTCACTGTTTGTCTCTCAGGTCAAGGTCATCACTTCACAAAAGAAAACTTTTGTGACATGGAAAGCTTGATCTTATTTTCTTCTTATTCTGACATCAATAGTTAGTAATGTGCAAAACAATTTGCTAAATATAATATACTATTCTATTAATTAATATTATTGATTAAACAAATACCAGTTATGTAGAACAATTAATGTGACACCGCGAGTTTTAACAAATTCAAGATTTGCCTGTGTCCCTTTAAGGGTGCCGATTAGCCTACAGATCTGGACCATCCTTTAAAACTGTGTGCTGACTGTGCTCTGACCTACCCAATAAAAAGGCAGCTACCCTCAATATTTATTGTTTTAAACATTTAGGGAACTGTTGTTTTTTTTGTGTTTTTTTAGTTTTTAGGATCGCGTCGTAAATCACATCAATATCGGTAATCCGAGCCTTCTCTGCTCTTGTTATAGTTTTGATATTACATCTAGCTGTCTAAAGCCGAAAAAAATATTTAAAAAGGCATTTAGCGTCAGAGAAGGCTCGGATTACAATATCAGGTATATATATTGTTATGTGTTATTATATTATTATGAATCAATCTAAACTGAAAGCATAACATTAATTTTATACACATTAAAACAGGTTTATCATACTGAACACTATGTTTGCAAACTGCGTTCATCACTGTCAGAGGACTCGGTAAAAAAAGGTCCTACCTACCTACCGACTTCGGAACTGTTGGGGTCAGAGCACAGCAAACCAACAATATTTTTAAGGATAGCCCTGTCCTCTTATAATGCGTCCAATAGTTGGCGGCATGAACGATGGAGAAACTTCAACATTTCTCTCATGTCTCTAAGGTTGCTGTTGCTGCATTAATACATTAACCTAGCGCCTCGGTAGTCAAAAGGGTAAGGACACTGTGTTTGATATATTCTCGCCTCTCACCGCTGTGGGTTTGAATCTCACACGGAGCTTGACTTATGAGAAAGTGTTGATCCGTAATGATGGCAGAAGGTAAACGTTACTGGTTCTAACAGGGATAAGTGGATTGACTGCCTCCGCAACTAAGAATCGAAATCATGCAGTCTACAAATGTGATGAAAAATGATGTTAAATACCAAACAAACCAGTATAACCTATTAATAACCGAACAAACCAGTATAACCTATTAATAGGATGTGTTATGAGTGGTAGATGTCGTATGGTAAAGACTAAAGCAAAATAATTTGGCAACTACATTATTAAATATATGTTACCTCTATATGGCCGATTTCTAGTTGTGTTAAATATTTAATCTCACTTTCATGCCTATTTAATTTGAGCCTTTCATCAGAATGTCATCATAACACTTATCAAACTTTGTCAAATGTTTTATTAAAGATTGATCTTCAGTGTACAACTGAAAATTAATGATTATTTTCAGAGGGCTAATTCTTCAATGCATTACTTTATGAACAAATATTTTATTTACTATCAAAGCTTACAAACAATGCTTGTAACATTTGGGGACTCGGCGTATAACAATCAGCGATGAATTTCAATCTTGTAGGACAACTAAGCAGGGTACATGTTGTAGTCAATTGACAACGATGTGTTCTCATTGGCTCTGTTTGGAGTCAGGACTTTTTCCAAGTATTTTTGGAAAAGGTACCCTAGTAAATGTGGTTGGTTTGTTTGTTTGTATGTTGTTTTGCGTCATTTTCAACACATTTAAGGAGGAGGCAGACCATCCATTGTTCCTGGGTAGAACCATTACTGTACACCTCCCGCCATCTGTAAAAATCGACACTTCCTCACCTACAAGTCGAGCTCCCAGAGGGATTCGAACCCCCAGCGGTGGGAGGCGAAGGTTTACAACGCAACGTCGTTAACCATTCGACCACGGAGACGCTTCTTGTAAATTTGGGAAATTTCTATCGTAAAAAAGATCAAATTGGGAATTTTTGTCATCGATAAAATGGCTAATTGAAAGTTGTATACGTCAACATGTTGTAAGTTAGTGCGGGTTAAAAGCCTAAAAGGTATTATTATGAACACTATTTCATCAATAACATATCACTGATATTGTTGCAAAACTAGGGGTGTTCTAATTTTTAAATAGTCGCTGCATACAGTGCTACTCGTAAGGTAGCACAAAGTTAGTATACACGGTAATATGAACAGGAAAATAAACAAACACAAATCAAATGTCCAGAATAATTGATTTATTACAGTTTATTAAAACCACAGATTTCTTTCACATATTCAATATTTTGTGATTATATTTCTTCAAGTATGAAAATTACAAATCTAAAAATCCATAGTTATATTGTTAAACAGTTCTCTGCAAGTAGTTCTCCAAATTCTTTCGATAGCGTTTTCTGTAAAATTCACCAAAAATATTACGAATTCCCAAAATGTAAATGACTCCAAAAGTTCTAAGTCCAAAAGATCAAAATTAAGCCAAAACTCAAGATCAGCACTTTAGCTCTCTTTTTCTAATTTTCTCTATCTTTTTGTATCTCCCCCTTAACAATGAAAGTGACTCCACTTATATACCCTTCTACAGAAGCTCAGCCAATCAAAAAGAAATCTATAGATAAACCGTTCTTCAACACCAAAGCGTTGGTTGTTGTTAAAACATGCATGCTTCAACGGCTTTAATTTGAACTATGCGAGCAAACACAATAGTTAGTTTAACGAACTTGTAAGTTTCAACGACATCAATTTGATACAGAGAAGACAATTACAACATGCGTGCTTCAACGACCTTAATTAAGACCATGTGAAAAATAACAACAGTCAGTTTCAATGAACTTGTAAGTTTCAACAAGTTTCAACCTGCACGCTTCAACGGCCTAATGTGGACCATGTGAGCAATAACAACAGTTAGTTTCAACAAACTTGCAAGTTTCTACGAGTTTCAACCTGTACGTTTCAACCTGCACGCTTCAACTGCCTAATTTGGACCATGTGAGCAACCACAACAGTTAGTTTCAACGAAATTGTAAGCTTCACCGACATTAATTTGGTACAAGGAAGACAGTAATATCATCGCCAAAACAAAGTATCGAACATGAATGGATGATTCTACAAAAGCCTCCAATATAAGATGTAACAGTATGAATTGTAGAAGTGCCTTTGTAGCATTTCTTAAACCAGATTTAATGTGGAGCAATTACCCAGAACTGATCAAACCACCACTCACTGGTTTTGCTTAGATGTTTGAACAATGAAACTCCAAGATAAATGACTTATATTAGAAACAAACGACTGCACATGTTGAATTCTGCATTCTAAGCAATATGTGAAATTATGGACACTTACTAATGATCAGAAAGTAGAAACTAATATCAAAGTTAATAATAACTACCAAAACTAACAAACTAATAATAATATCAATGTTAATAATAACTACCAAAACTAACAAACTAATAATAATATCAAAGTTAATAATAATAATTATCTATGAATCTATACAGTATACTCATAGATACTAATAAAACAGAAATAGTGTTTTACTGTTTACATTACAGAAATCTATAACTACATATATTAATTCATTCTTTTCCACAACTACTCTTACTACCAACCAAAAATCATAATAAACTTGTAATTGTTGGACATGTTGAAATATTGTTTAACAAGTAGCAGGACCAACGGTCTTAACCTTGAACAATACGTCAAATAGCAAACATCCCAATAGTTAAACAATGAACACCACCAGGCCAAATTATTGGGCTGAATAGACATATAGATTAGGCCTAATTTCTGAAAACGACGGAAGAATTGACTGTATGGCATGCTTAAGGAATGGACAACAATTGAAATTGTTCTTATAATACTCGATTAATTATTATATGATAGCAATTAATTGACCAGTTGTAAAATAATAAGTACCCAAAACGATAAGAATTACCCCGATTAATAATAATTACCCTCTACATTCCAACACTCTTCTTTATACCCACTTAAAAGTATGAAAGTCCTAGCTACAAATTTAGACGTCAAAAGTGTAACAATATTGATTAGTATGTAACATAAGGATGTATCAGTACAACGTAAATGTAAAACAAATCAAATGTTGTTTTTTTATATTGGCATTTTTTTTCAATAATTGGGAAAATATATACCATTTTGCATTGGGAAGCGGTCCGTTTTTCGGCCCCGTGGGACACCTACAAAAAGCCCTGCTAGTGGTTCTAGGTCTAGTCGCAGTTTAGGCTCAATTATTTTTAAAACATTTGGGGGCTCGGCTGTATTTAAAGTCGGCAATGTATATACAACAATTTAACATCAGCTCATGTCATGATGTGAGCTGGTGAACGGATTGCAGATGATTGTTTGTGGCTGTCTTACTGTGACGGGAAAATGGATGATCCCGAGAAAACACAATTTGTCCAATTTGATCTCATATAATTTCCATTTCGAGATCCGTACCCAAGTTGCATATGTGAGAATTCAGTGTTCTATGCACCGTCCACTGAGCTAACTGGAAAGCCAGTATTGATTTTCCTGTTATAGATATATTTTAGATTTTAATCTGGTCAAAATTTAGGAAAGTTTTTTTTTTAATCTGGTACGGATCGAGTTTATTACAGGTATTTTGCAATAATATGATAAACTCTGGTTTTAGTTCACAATCACATGCGATTTAAAACCTTACTGCAAAAAAAAAGCAGCACGTTTAACGGAAACACCTTCGAACGCGTCAATACAATCAGTAAAGCTGACAGGGTTTCTCAGTCCATTTCTTGCCATTTTCTACTTCAAAGCATCAACTATAAGCATACTCATTTTGCAAAAATATACTTCTTGACTGTAGTCTGCTTAAGGACACATTTCCCAACGCTACTTGGCCATAGAAAAAGCATGGGGAGCTTGAATATTTACAGCCAGCAAGCTTCATGGCGGATCAACTCGGGTATATAAATTGAGGCCCGCTCTTAGTTTTTTATTTTATAGCATTGCTATATTGGGGGTAAGAATAGCTTAACTACACTTTGTAATTAACTTTAGTGAAGAAATCTATCTTCATAATTTAGCTTTTGAATACAAAATTTATCTGGTATTTCTAAATTGTTTCAGACCAAAAATCAAAGCACAACGCAATAAATATACAACATTCTTTAATGTGTTATTATGTGTATTGGTCACAAATGCTTTATTGGATGGGCCTCATAATCTGAAGAAATCACACTTTGCTCATGAAATTGTATGGCTAACAGTGATTTACAGTTACCTTAGAAATTATCTTCCCCCCAAATACAATAGGCTCGAAATATGTCCTTAGATTTACCACCATTACATGTTAAATCAAAACATTACCATCAAAAACAAGCTTACATGATGTCTTCTGCAGACGATAACTTGTTTGTTTACTTCCGCGTTGGTACATGTATGGATAAAATCTGATGTAGCTGAATCATCTGGTGACAAACGACAGCTGGAAAAAAAAACAGAGTGGTGCGCCAGTTGGTATGGAGTTGAAAACTTAAAAAAAAAATAACAAAGCATGTTATATTTTTTGGCCTTTATATTAGATTTTTTTTTTTTAAACATGGACGTATGTTAATTTTGAAGTTGAAATGATAAAACATGAAATGACCCAATTGTAAAGTTTAACTGTATCACAATCGCAATCTCTTTGCGTCCGGTTTCACCAAGCGTTTTATTCTTTTTGAGAAGTACGGACATTCAATAATATAGTGAATTCATCAAAATCTTTTCACAAGGGGTACATTTACGCATTTCTAATTCGATTCTGTTCTGACTTCCGGTTTCTACATGTAACATAAGATGTCACGGCATGAATCGTATAAATATATCTGTAACAGGTTGCTTGGCGTATTGGTTAAATATTTTTCGAATTAACATATTTAATCAAATTGAATACGCCAAGTTGTTAAAGTTTGTTATACAGTAGGGGCGCAGCTGAACCAGTTCACGTGCCTGAACCGCATAACTCAAACATAACTAATTGGGGTTGGAGGCAACGCTGTTCCCATTTTGCGAGCACGTGCAGATGCGCAAATCGCATAGTACTCTTTTAAAAACACTAGTTTAAAGCTTAGACTAGATGACATAGAAAACAAATCATATCAGACGTAAATTATTATGTCGGAGAATCACCAATCAATCGTGTTGACAGGTTTTATAGAGATATCATAGTCGAAAATCTCGGTACAAATGCGAAGATCGAAAAAAGAAAAAAAAGAAAAGGTTTTTGTCTTTCGAAATTGCCAATGTTTCAAAACGGTCACAAAAATTGTATATTCTTAAATATTGTTGAAATTGCCAGGAGTCGAAGATCATTACCAGTTCTACCTTTTCTGAAAATTTCATATTTTGTCGTGAATATACATTTTTCGTGACCGTTTTAAAAGTTGGTACCTGCATTTCACTCTTTCGGAGGCTATTCAAAATGGCGGCAACATAGAAAAACACCCAGCCATGGGCAAGTCAGCCGCACGCCACAAAACCCACTTCTCCTTGAACAAATTAACATATAATGTCACACAGTCACTGAAACTAAATTGTGAATTGAACTGAACGGTAAGGATGTGCTAAAATAGCTCACACACGTCGTGTATTCAAAGGTCAAATTATGCTGATGTGTGTATGTATACACACATAGATATAATCGATGGATTATTTGTACAGGAGTGGAATTAAATGGACCCTATGATGACGCCTACCTAAAGCCCATTGGGACGGTGGCGTTTGATGTTTGTATATGATCGTTCCTGTCGTGCCCTTAATGGTTTATTCTCTTGTTGCTCTGGCTTCTGCCTAGTCATTGAGTACCTTCATTGTGGCTTTCTAGGCTATTGTTCTTTGTATTATATTTACACGAGCATATTTATGTTTTACTTATATTGCCTATTGATGCTGCCATGTTGGTTAGAGGTTAGGCGGGGATTTCTTTATTTACACTGTCTTGTTTTAATGGGATGACAGTAGGGTAAGTGTGAGGTTTGGTGCACCCTAGAACCGGTTTAAACCCCCAGTGGCCTTTGTTGCCACTGACCGTTCCAAGGCGGTAGCCCTATTGTCAACCCTTTTGTGTTTGTGATATAGTTTGCATTTTTTATTACTTTTGCCTTCTCGTTTGTCTGTTTGCGTGTTTGTTTTTGTGTTTTGTGGTTGACTGTCGTCCTTGAATGCTTCTTTCCCTGTCCGATATTTTTATATTTCTTTACATGCACAATAGTGTTGTTTGTGCCGTGTGGCGACCGTAAAAAGTCTCCCCGTACATCCAATCAATATTGCTTTTTTTACATCCTACATGGATTGTATGACATTTATTGATCCAGTTAATTGAAACACGTGTGTTTTATATACCGCGTTGAAGGTTTTGTGCTCATCGACATTTTGGCCCATTTTATTAGGGTTTTCCTTAACTTTCCTCATTATCTTGTATAAGACACTGACGTTAGTTTTGGACCTCTTTTAACAGTCCGTAAGTTTACTAATATTATTTCTTATGTATCTTTGATACTATTCTATTTCGTATCTCTAATAAATACTTATTGGCCCTTATTTCGCTTTTCACATAAAACAATTATGAGTCAATTAGTTAAACGTTAAAAATAAATATTTCACCTCTTCGGTTACACTCAGCGTCATTAATACAAATTCCACAAAATAACTCTTCATTTCTTAGAACTAAACCATATGTACGCCTTACACATTTAAATCTTCATTCGGCAAACTCGTTTCATGTTCCTTCTAATAATATTACTAGGATTTTTAATAATGGCTCAAAAGTTTCCGTAACTCCGATCACCTGTTTTGAGGAAATACCATATATAGTCTCCTTTCAGAAATCATTTAGTTCATTCAAGAGGCAGGGTGTTTCCCTCTATTTATAAGTGCAATGCTAAGAGGTGCAGTTGTTGCAATTAGTTATCGTGCAAGTCCACCATTAAATCAGCTGTTAATGGTAGATTGTTTAAGGTATGTCTAGCTGCAAATGTTGATTGACGTGCTACACACGTCATTTATGTTCTGACTTGAAATGCACCACGTTGCGGTATACAATATGTTGGGCAAACAGGTCGATCCTTAAAAGTTCGATTTCGTGAAAACTAATATAATACAAGTAATCCTAAAAAGTTAAAAAACTACTTGTACCAACACTTTCGTCAGTAAGGTCATAATTTTAATTACGTAACTGTTCAACCGGTTGAATATATATATATTGATAATGATGCTACTGAAAACTTCAAAATAAAAGCTGGACATATTGCAGAACTTAAGTGGATGAAAAACTTACAGACGTCTTATCCACTCGGCCTTAATGACAATATTTATCAAGAAGGAAATATTTCTAAAGATCCTAATATTGACATTTTTTCTATATTTTCTATTCGAAAGCGTAAATCTAGGTCTCATGGTCTTAGGCGTAATGGTAACATCAAACGTAAATCGCGTGTAATTATTTCTGTTGCTGATTTACATACTATTTTAAAACAGTCTGGAAAGCACTCTATGCTTTCACGGCTTACCTCTTTGTCTATTTCTTCACTAAAGTTGATCGACGAGGAAGCCGACAAATTGTTCATTCGTACAGATCCATTGTATAACACTGCTTCCATAGTTCAAAGCTACACACAACATTTTTTCCGATTCCATATTGACAAGGAGTCTGATCACAACAGGCATTTTCTAAAACTCCTATATATTAATAAAGGTATCGATTTCATTGACATGCCTAGTATTGTTCGGGATACTAATGTAGTTGATTCTATCCCAAAATATTTCAAAAAATCCGAAAGTCCTGTAATTTGTTATAAGTATAAAAAGCCTATTAGAAATATTATTTTCAACTACAACAAAATAGTTTCTGACCTTGATATAGTACATAATACCCCTAAGGAATGTGAATGCAATACATCAACATTTTGCTATGCTCCAGCAGGTCATGTCATCTCTGGTAATTTTGATATTGTTGATAAACGTATTCGGCATTTGTTTTCGAAAGGTCCTAAATACACATTACCTTCAACAATTGATTTTAATGCCTGTCGAAACCAGATCGCCCACTCCATTGACGAGTTTAGTATAAAATGATGTCGTAGAGAACATGCGGACCCAAACTCGCTTTCTACTTGGAAAAAGTCAATTCTTAAAATTATAGGTACACGTATTAACTTTTATAATGCTAACCCCTCTTTACTACCTCCGAGACCTAGGTTTTCTTTTCGTAATTTAAAATCGGGAATTCAGGAATTTAATAATAAATTTGTTTTAGTTCCTGCAGATAAAGCAGCTAATAATGTAATTATTGTTTGACGCCTACATTACGTCAATGTTTTATCTCTGGACCTCGGCAGCACCAATTCGTATACTCCAGTTAATTCTACTGAGGATGCTATTGTTTCCGAACATATCACTCGGTGCACTACTTTCAAGGCTGGTGTAAACGATAAGCAAAATAAACTGCCTACCATGTACTGGATTCCTAAATTACATGAAAATCCGTATAAGGCTCGCTTTATTTCTAATTCTAGTGCCTGCACCACAACAAACATCTCCAAACTTTTAACTTCTTGACTTACTGCCGTTAAGGATCACGTTAAACTATATTGTGATAAAACTTACGAAAACTCTGGGATTAATTTATTTTGGTCTATACAAAATTAAGGAGATGTTCTTGATAAAATTTTCGATAAAGGTCAAGTTTCATCAATAAGTACTTATGACTTCTCTACACTATTAAAATATTAAGTTGGACAGAGTTATTAATATTATCAGAAACAATATATATGACTGTTTTTTTCAGGTCTGCTAAGTTAGAGGCAGTGTGCAGTGTTGCCACAGCCAGACTCAAGTCAAGTTTCCCAGTCTCACAGTATAACTACATCAAGAGCCTTGTACAAGCCGGTTTGTAGGTAAGCACAGCTTCAACAAATCTATGAATTTATCAATGTATGTTCTTTGCAAAATGTGTTGCATTGTGCACCTGCACTTAGTCTCAGACTTTTTATACTAAAAATAAAAATGGTGTTTTGCAGCAAATCAACACATAAATAGGTCATATTGTGCTTAGTATGGATGTAAAATGAAACAAACAAAATAAAAAGGTCCTTCTATTACATCTTAAGTATTAAACTTAACCAAGACCCTGCCTTAACATAATGTGCTGGCATTTCCCAGAAATAGCACGGTGATCGATAGCAATCTGGAACTTCCGGGTTCAAGTCATACATGCACCACTGAGTTTCGTCTGTGTTTTCTGGCAAGACACCTTCCCTCAGCCTCGTTTTTTCCTCAGTCTCGTTTGTTGGATTGGAATACTTGAAGCTGGGGAGTCTATCCTCCGAGCACGATAAACAACCATAGAAATATATTCATTAGTAAGAGTAGGACAGGTTCTCGAATTCCTATGTGTCCTTTGGGCGGCTCTAAATAAGGTATACCGGTAATGTGTTGATTAGTTTTTCTGATCGACGTTCCCACCATGTTATGTTCAATTTATATTCTTATAAAAAAAGGTTTTGTAGTCACTTTTTATTCATCTCTTTCAACTCACCAACTTGTTACCTATTTAAGTTGAAACAAAAATATCATATGTATGGTTAAACTGAATCTGTATCATTTTTATTTTCAGAGTCCCTGATGTCCTGAGATGCTGGGAGTTAGCTGAAAAATGTTACTGAAGTCACAATATATATGGGAGGATTTTATTGAAACAAGTGTCTAGTCACATATGTAGTAACTGTTTACAACATTAACAACATAATCAGAAATACTTAATAAATACTATTAGTATTACGACAGTGTTTCTGTCTGATAAAAAGTCATCTTAGGTTTCAACCGACGAATGGTCTATATTTAAACTAATAAGTTACAAGTAAGATCCCCTCAAACCCTTTAATGTGTAGGTGATATTTTCCACGGTTGATTCATGACACTAGCATGGGACAGCTACAGTACATATGACAGTGCTGAGTGCAGTTGCGGATGAATTCAACTGAATGTTGTTTAACGGCTCATCAACACAGTACAGGTTATTTAGAGCAGCCCCAGAGAGAGGGGAGGGATACAAAGGAATCCGGGAACCGTGCCCTACTCTTATTATCGAATAGATTCCTATGGTTATTTAACATGCTCGGATGATAGACCTGTACGCGGGACCGCCCGATTTACGTCCCCAACCGACGGACGAGGCTAATGGAAAGTGTCTTGCCCAAGAACATACCGACACAACTCAGTGGCATCACCTCTGGTTAGAAATCACTGCGCAAAGTTGCGGATGACAATAAGGCACTGGACAGTCTAGTCAAAAACACAGCAACAAATATATTATCTGAATATGTTTAAAAATGTATGCTTGCAAGAGCTTTCAAGACAGACTTTCATGATTTTATTTGGGATAGGTGATGGGAAGGGGATGGGGCGCATCCTTTTAAATCTCAGCTCAGATGCCCTCCCCCTCCTTCTCTCCACCCCAGCTCCCATCTTGAACAGAAGAGAGTGTTACGTACACTTTCCACATATGAGAGGGTGCCCAATATTACCCGCTGCATGGAATACGCGCCTGCAGTTCTTGCGAAGACAGTCAAGTCAAAATTACAGTTGAATCAAATAACTCGTATTTTCGTGTACTTTTGATAAAGCAATAACATGTTTTTCATGACATGCAGCAAAATTCATGTAATATGTGAGCTAAAACAACAATTCAAGTATCTCCTCCTAGTTTATTTAACAAAAAACACACGATTGTTGTCATTTTAAACGTATTCTAAAAATGGCATCTTTTAGAGTTATCGCCCCTCGCTTCGACATTTTACAAGACGGGTCTGCATTTATCACGCAGAAAAGCTTCTAAAAAAGTCGATACTGCCGAAAATCACGCAACTTAAAGCGGAAATGAAATTTCATCATTAAAAATTGTCACAATCTTCCAAATTACGTGTTTTAAAAAATCCAAAAAGTCGGACATTTAAAAAAAAAATCGACGTTTCCGAAAGATGACGTACTACTTTGCGTTGCCCTGCGTTACCAAATATTAAATAGATGTAAGAAAATATCAAGGCTGCTCCCATACAGATAAGATTTAGGACATGAAAGCATAAGATACCTGCATGAACAGGAAGTTGAAAGAGCCCTACTCTGAACATTCTTGAGTTTAAGCTTATCCGTTGTTATGTGAAAATCAATAACAGTTGGTATGCATCTTTTTAAACAGTTTCAATTGTTTCTTTGTTTGTATTTATAGATAACATTATGCATGCTTAGGCACGTGTCATTAAACGCCTAAATTGACAAAAAGAAATGTAAATAAATATACATCTCGTCAAAAGGAAATCTCTAACAATAAAGGCCACATCCAGAGAAAATTGCAAACAATGCACTTTAATGTTGTTGTAAAGGTATATCAAAGCATAACATGCAAAGTGTTACGCAAGCGTAAAATAGCTGCCGAGAGGAAATAGCATATATCTGGGGAGTGACTGGAAACGAAGTTTAACATAATAACATACCAAGTCACTAGTGTTAAAACAATATTGAAAGAATAATGTTGACGTCAACACGCCACGACCGGTTTTTTTCTTACCAGACACATTCCTCCCGAGTTTTACCATCAGTTGTTCCTACCAAATATTTTGAATAAAGGTGGGCGACCTGGTTTCTCTCTGTTCAAATACCTTAATTTGCCTTACATATTGATTACAATTCAACTTTGGACCACGACGTGCTAGAAGTACACATCAGCACAACATCAGCACAGAAATACAATAAGATTGTGTTATCAAAGTGAAAAACTGTTCATTGCTACCTTACCATTACATGTGCAATTATGAAAACCATATAGGCAGCGAAACAACCCATCGACTAGTGTATAACACGGCGGTATTTACGAGAATACCGCATTATAAATGGGTATTATTTCATAAAATGTATTATTCCATTAAAATACAGATTTGCTCTTTTTTCATTCCAATACTTGCGTTTCATTCAGTTTCATTATGCTCCGTAAAAAATCCCGGACGTGAAGATCCCAGAAATATTGCCGCATTCTACACTTTAGTAGACTACTCTACGAAAACGTCATTTGAGGCAATAAAACGGCAAGCTTTGAACATTGAAAAATATGTGCTTATACCATTCAAGTTTTTTAGACGGGTTCTCTAGGAATTGAAGTTGTCATGCATGCTTATTGTCGGCTACATGATTCACAGTCTGTTAACCCTAGACATATTCTAAAGACAGCTGAATTAGAAACACCTCAGGGTGTATCTATAATTGTAATGAACAAACATTACACTGCACTTACGTGTTATTCAGAGCTGTTTATTATTTTGATTAAACGATCAAAATAGACACAGCTGTACCTGGTATGTGTATTGCAAACAAATAGAAAAATGGTCCTATAAAACCCAGAGCATCCAAACCGTCGGAACACACTGTACCATATCTAAATAAAGAGCTGAATTACGTATTTAATGAACGGGACAATACATAGTACAAATAATGGTGAAGACAGCGTTACCGACTCCGAACGCTTTTGTCCTATCTGGATCCTGTCGTTATTATCCTGTTCTCTGCGCCGAAACGACAGCGTAAATTAAAGTACACCCCATACTTGTTGCAAAGAAATTTAAAAATGAATAATTTAAAAGGTGTATTCCTGTTAATATATCACCTTATGTATGCCAGATATTTCTATATACATTTTAAAAAAATATGTTTTGTCTGTGAGTGGGCTTTTTGTGATCATTCATAAAGGTAATTGTACTTATTATGATCAATAAAACTTTGTTTGTCTTTGATATGTGTCTGTTTGTTTAAAATTTGTTATAAATTGTTTTAGCCGTATTTTGTACAGGATAAAAATGAAGGTGTTGTTTTGTGAATTTCTCATCTCATTTCCTTCTGTGATTATTATCCTAATCTAACGTACATTGTTTATATAAAAAAACGTTTCATATATAAACATGGCTCTTCCCTCGTGTGTTTTTGTATGTGAATTAAAATACATATATCTATAGTATGAACATCGATCCTGATTGAATGCTATTGTAACACACTTGTGTGTGTAGATAGCCAGAATGTATGTATGCTATATTTGCTTTATCATTAGTATTTCTTTCATACGATAATATTTGTCTTTTTAACTGTTTTCTCGCGTTTGGAAACAAGCAAACTGAAGATGAAAATAAGGACAAGTGAGTTACACAATTGTTACAATGATAGCTATACTTTTACATAACATGTTAAGGAGAGTTTAAAAGTTCTGTCATATACTGCAAGGAAAAAGAAACACATAATTAAAAGAAGTGCCTATACTGCACTATTATATACACCTAAGTCCACGTAATCTCAACGTGTTTTGTACAAAACGGGACTACAACTTATCACATGAAATTACATCTCTGTCATATAGTAGACCTTTTAATCAAAGTATCTTTTGTTACTCGAAATTCATAAATGTTAAAGTTTCGCTTGAAAAAGTCAACCCATTTCAGTATTGTGTTTTGCGAAGTTTAAAGCCTAAGTTTGCTCACCTGCGTGAGCCAAATGCGCATTCTGTCGATAATGAAACTTTAAAGGAGTAACCATTGGTGTGTTCGGTGCTATTTAAACATTCGTTCCGAAAGGACAGGCCTAATGTCGCCGTGTACCATTTGATATACAATATATAGTGAAAATACCCATTATGCGTTTCTTTTTCTTTTTAGTATATTTAGCGTATATATTTGTGTTCAGCAAACCGGAACCTGTCAGATACATACATGTGTTGTATTACTTTTGCAATCTGAAAGACGTCAGGTTCACCGTGTGTGCAATCCTAAAACGTCTACTATATACTAAATCTACTTTTGTTTTACATGATGGATATACAAAACAAAGCAGCACGTTATATATTATGTCTGTGATCTAGCGCATACAAGAGGTTATGAACTTATCATTTTGCAACGTACTGCATGTTTAGTGGTAGACCCATTTACAGTTAACCACTATGCTTTCCTCTTCGATTGTGCGATGACATGACAGATGGTGGACCCTATAATGACGTCTACCAAAATCCTCATAAGACGGTAGCGTCTGATTTTTGATTTTAATCTTCTCCTGTCGTACCCTTAATGGTTTGTTCTCTTATTACTCTGGCTGTTTGTTAGAAAATATAACCTGACGATGATATCGTTATTTACACTGTCCCTTTATATTAGGATGGCAGGTATAGGGTAATATTGAGATTTGGTGCACCCTAGACCCCCAGTGGCCCTCTTTACCACTGACCATTCCAAGACAGTAGCCCTATTGTCAACCCTTTCATACTTGTGATGTCATATCTTGCCACTTATTTATCTTTGTAAGTAATGTTTCTTTCTATACATGCGTTTGGTTGAATGTGAACTTCTGAATGTTATATTGCCTGTTTGATTTTTATATCTACTTTTATATAACTTACTAGTTTGTTCATTTGTTTGTCCTGTTGTGTGTATTGTATACATGTAACTATAATATGCTTTGTTTATACCAGTGTTATGGGTATAAACAAGTTTATGGCACGAAAGATATTTTCATAAGGATTTTCTTAAACGGGAATGTATTTCCTATAACATGTGTCCGGTGTAATACCGTCTAAACAAAACTGTCTAAACGATGATGACAGAACAAATAACAAATTAATTTCACAGCATTTTATATACGTTGGAGCTGAATATGATTGTCATCGGGCAAAATATACATTTTCGATAATACATCTAATACACAAACAACATTTTATTTAACCATATTTATTCCAGTTATACCAAGAGATAGGTTGTGTTGATGAAATAAGAGCAGAATGCAGTATTATAAATGAGCAATACATATCAGAAATGTGTGTTACTGATGCAGCTGTTTGAATTAGAAGTACTGTAGAGAGTGCGCAGAATATCTATGACAATGTCGACATAAGAAGATATCCAGTAGATATGCACTCAATTAATGTTGGCCTGTATCCATTTTAGGTAGCCGGATACCCTTGTGTCTACTTGAAGACCATTGATGCAGGTAAATCCATCATTGTTATACCAAAACGACACCATGCCTACTTGCCGAAAGAGGCCTTCTTCGTCGTAACAGCCAACAGGTCCGCCGCTATCACCCTGTTAAATAGAATATAATAATTTATATTAATAATATTTGTCCTAAAGAATTTCAACATAACAAAGCTAATATTTCTGATAGTAACGCTTCTTTTCTCGACTTACATCTCTCTTTTGAAAATGGTGCAATAATTAGCAAATGTATGACAAGAGAGATGATTTTAATTTTGATATTGTTAATTATCTCAACTTAGATGAGGAACTTCTTATGGAGTCTATGTGTCTCAGTTTATTCGTTTTTCTAGAGCTTGTACACGAGTTGAGGATTTTAATATTCGTAATATTTGTATAACTAAAAAGCTACTCCATCAGGGCTACCGTTACCATAAACTTCGTAAACCTATGCAAACTTTTGGTTAGAGAATAGTTCATGCGGCGATATCTTTATATACACTTGGAGCACCCTCGAACCTGGTAAACAAAACAGCGGACTATGTTGCCACTGACCGTTCCAAGGCGGTAGCCTTATTGTCAACCCTTTTGTGTTTGTGATGTCTTATTTGACCTTTTATTCATCGTTAAAGTTGTTCTATGTTTCTGTATGTTTGTGGTTGACTGTCGTACTTGAATGCTACTTTTCCTGTTCGATTTGTATATCTATATTTTATTATCGTAATCCTGATCATCTTCACAAATATAAGTAATTAAATTAAAGTAATTTAAGAACCCTTCTGCGACAAGGACTATCACAATCTGACTTCTATGGTGACGTGATCAATTATAAAATTTCCTAAAATAAGGTATAAAGGTCGAATGTAGCTTTCACAGAAAACAGCAAATCCAAAACACGCAAAACGACAAATATGAATGGCATTGTTAACAAGGAATAACGTCATATGAACAAACACAACAAGGGTTGACAATATGTATACCGCCTTGGAACGGTCCTTGGCAAAAAAAGGCCGCCGGGAGTTTAAACCAAGTTGTAGGGTGCACCAAACCTCACACTTACCCTACTGTCATCCCAACACAACGGGACAGTGTAAATAAAGAAGTCCCCGACATGAACTATTCACTAACCAACAAGGCATCATTGATAGGCAATATAAGTAAAACACAATTATGCTGGAGTATATATAAATACAACAAAAATAGCATAGAAAGCCACAAAAAAGTACTCATTGACTTGGCAGAAGCCAAAGCAACAAGAGAATAAACCATTGAGATCACGACAAGAGAGGATTGCAGACAAACATCAAACGTCACCGTCCATTTGGGCTTTAGGTAGACGTCATCATAGGGTCCACAAATACTCTCAGGTAATCGCACAATTAAAGATGAAAGCTTAGTGCGAACTGTAAATGGGTCCATCACCAAGAATGCAGTGCGTTGCAAGATGATAGAGTTATAAACTCTTTTGATAAACCTTTTTACAAGTTGAACACAGAAAGTGATCATGACTAAGGATCTTACGAAGTTTGCAAATCACGTCACCATATGTCAGGTTTTGATAGACTAAGTAAGTCCTTGTCGCAGAAGAGTTCTTAAAATACTTTTATATTTGAAAAAGAAGATCAGGGTTACTATAATACAATTTTGCAAAGGTTTTACGAAATTTATGGTAGCTCTGATGGAATAACTGTTTAGTTATACAAAGATTTCGAATATTAAAATCCTCAACTCGAGTACAAGCTCTAGATAAAACGAATAAGTTGCGACATTAGACCACATAAGAAGTCGCTCAGGGAACATCCGCATCCAAATGGAGATAATTAACAAAATCAAAATTAAAATCATCTCTTCTCATAGATTTTGCTAATTATTTCACCATTTTCAGAAAAGAGAAGATCGAGGAAAGAAGCGTTAGTATCAGAAATATTAGCTTTGTTAAATTCAAGTTCATTAGGATATATATTATTAACCATAGTAGAAAAGAAAGGGTTTTCAATGTTCAATAGGTCATCAAGATACCGAAATATGTCATTGAAGGCTTCAATACCATCTGCCCGGATTACTAAATTACTAGTAACTACTTATGGTGTTTCCATGACCAATCGATAACTCTTTAATTTCTAGTAATTACGCTGAACAGTGTCTTCCCTGTCTTGGTCAATCGATACGCTCTTGAATTACTAGTAGCTGCACGGTGTCATCCCTGGTCAGTGCACGGTATTTTTCCTGGTCGATCATTATTACTAGTACTTACGCTGAACGGTGTCTTCCCTGGTCGATCTATATAATCTTTAACTTACAGTACTTACGATGAACGATGTCTTCCCTGGTCGATCTATATACTCTTTAATTACCAGAACTTACGCTGCATGGTGTCTTTCCTGTTAGATCGATACACACTTTAATTACTAGTACTTATTCTGAACGGTGTCTTTCCTGGCAGATCGATACACTATTTAATTACTAGTACTTACGCTGAACAGTGTCTTCCCTGTCTTGGTCAATCGATACGCTCTTGAATTACTAGTAGCTGCACGGTGTCATCCCTGGTCAGTGCACGGTATTTTTCCTGGTCGATCATTATTACTAGTACTTACGCTGAACGGTGTCTTCCCTGGTCGATCTATATCATCTTTAACTTACAGTACTTACGATGAACGATGTCTTCCCTGGTCGATCTATATACTCTTTAATTACCAGAACTTACGCTGCATGGTGTCTTTCCTGTTAGATCGATACACACTTTAATTACTAGTACTTATTCTGAACGGTGTCTTTCCTGGTAGATCGATACACTATTTAATTACTAGTACTTACTCTGAACGGCGTCTTTCCTGGTAGATCGACACACTCTTTAATTACTAGTACTTACTCTGAACGGTGTCTTCCCTGGTAGATCGATACACTCTTTAATTACTAGTACTTACTCTGAACGGTGTCTTCCCTGGTAGATCGATACACACTTTAATTACTAGTACTTATTCTGAACGGTGTCTTTCCTGGTAGATCGATACACTATTTAATTACTAGTACTTATTCTGAACGGTGTCTTCCCTGGTAGATAGAGACACGCTTTAATTACTAGTACTTACTCTGAACGGTGTCTTCCCTGGAAGATCGATACACTATTTAATTACTAGTACTTACTCTGAACGGTGTCTTTCCTGGCAGATCGAGACACGCTTTAATTACTAGTACTTACTCTGAACGGTGTCTTTCCTGGTAGATCGATACACGCTTTAATTACTAGTACTTATTATGAACGGTGTCTTCCCTGGTAGATCGATACACTATTTAATTACTAGTACTTATTATGAACGGTGTCTTCCCTGGTAGATCGATACTATCTTTAATTACTAGTACTTACTCTGAACGGTGTCTTCCCTGGTATATCGATACACTACTTAATTACTAATATTTACTCTGAACGGTGTCTTCCCTGGTAGATCGATACACTATTTAATTACTAGTATTTACTCTGAACGGTGTCTTTCCTGGTAGATCGAGACACTATTTAATTACTAGTATTTACTCTGAACGGTGTCTTTCCTGGTAGATCGAGACACTATTTAATTACTAGTAATTATTCTGAACGGTGTCTTCCCTGGTAGATCGATACACTATTTAATTACTAGTACTTACTCTGAACGGTGTCTTCCCTGGTAGATCGATACACTCTTTAATTACTAGTACTTACTCTGAACGGTGTCTTCCCTGGTAGATCGATACACTCTTTAATTACTAGTACTTACTGTGAACGGTGTCTTCCCTGGTATATCGATACACTCTTTAATTACTAGTAATTACTCTGAACGGTGTCTTTCCTGGTAGATCGAGACACTATTTAATTACTAGTATTTACTCTGAACGGTGTCTTTCCTGGTAGATCGAGACACTATTTAATTACTAGTAATTATTCTGAACGGTGTCTTCCCTGGTAGATCGATATACTATTTAATTACTAGTATTTACTCTGAACGGTGTCTTTCCTGGTAGATCGATACACTATTTAATTACTAGTATTTACTCTGAACGGTGTCTTTCCTGGTAGATCGAGACACTATTTAATTACTAGTACTTACTCTGAACGGTGTCTTCCCTGGTAGATCGATACACTATTTAATTACTAGTACTTACTCTGAACGGTGTCTTTCCTGGTAGATCGAGACACGCTTTAATTACTAGTACTTACTCTGAACGGTGTCTTTCCTGGTAGATCGAGACACGCTTTAATTACTAGTACTTATTATGAACGGTGTCTTCCCTGGTAGATCGATACACTATTTAATTACTAGTACTTATTATGAACGGTGTCTTCCCTGGTAGATCGATACACTCTTTAATTACTAGTACTTACTCTGAACGGTGTCTTCCCTGGTATATCGATACACTACTAAATTACTAGTACTTACTCTCAACGGTGTCTTCCCTGGTAGATCGATACACTATTTAATTACTAGTATTTACTCTGAACGGTGTCTTTCCTGGTAGATCGAGACACTATTTAATTACTAGTATTTACTCTGAACGGTGTCTTTCCTGGTAGATCGAGACACTATTTAATTACTAGTAATTATTCTGAACGGTGTCTTCCCTGGTAGATCGATACACTATTTAATTACTAGTACTTACTCTGAACGGTGTCTTCCCTGGTAGATCGATACACTCTTTAATTACTAGTACTTACTCTGAACGGTGTCTTCCCTGGTAGATCGATACACTCTTTAATTACTAGTACTTACTCTGAACGGTGTCTTCCCTGGTATATCGATACACTACTTAATTACTAGTATTTACTCTGAACGGTTTCTTGCCTGGTAGATCGATACACCATTTAATTACCAGTATTTACTCTGAACGGTGTCTTTCCTGGTAGATCGAGACACTATTTAATTACTAGTATTTACTCTGAACGGTGTCTTTCCTGGTAGATCGAGACACTATTTAATTACTAGTAATTATTCTGAACGGTGTCTTCCCTGGTAGATCGATACACTATTTAATTACTAGTACTTACTCTGAACGGTGTCTTCCCTGGTAGATCGATACACTCTTTAATTACTAGTACTTACTCTGAACGGTGTCTTCCCTGGTAGATCGATACACTATTTAATTACTAGTACTTATTCTGAACGGTGTCTTCCCTGGTAGATAGAGACACGCTTTAATTACTAGTACTTACTCTGAACGGTGTCTTCCCTGGTAGATCGATACACTATTTAATTACTAGTACTTACTCTGAACGGTGTCTTTCCTGGTAGATCGAGACACGCTTTAATTACTAGTACTTACTCTGAACGGTGTCTTTCCTGGTAGATCGATACACGCTTTAATTACTAGTACTTATTATGAACGGTGTCTTCCCTGGTAGATCGATACACTATTTAATTACTAGTAATTATTCTGAACGGTGTCTTCCCTGGTAGATCGATACACTCTTTAATTACTAGTACTTACTCTGAACGGTGTCTTCCCTGGTATATCGATACACTCTTTAATTACTAGTATTTACTCTGAACGGTGTCTTCCCTGGTATATCGATACACTCTTTAATTACTAGTACTTACTCTGAACGGTGTCTTCCCTGGTATATCGATACACTCTTTAGTTACTAGTACTTACTCTGAACGGTGTCTTTCCTGGTAGATCGAGACACTATTTAATTACTAGTAATTATTCTGAACGGTGTCTTCCCTGGTATATCGATACACTCTTTAATTACTAGTACTTACTCTGAACGGTGTCTTTCCTGGTAGATCGAGACACTATTTAATTACTAGTAATTATTCTGAACGGTGTCTTCCCTGGTAGATCGATACACTATTTAATTACTAGTACTTACTCTGAACGGTGTCTTCCCTGGTAGATCGATACACTTTTTAATTACTAGTACTTACTCTGAACGGTGTCTTCCCTGGTAGGTCGATACACTCTTTAATTACTAGTACTTACTCTGAACGGTGTCTTCCCTGGTAGATCGAGACACTATTTAATTACTAGTAATTATTCTGAACGGTGTCTTCCCTAGTAGGTCGATACACTATTTAATTACTAGTACTTACTCTGAACGGTGTCTTTCCTGGTAGATCGAGACACGCTTTAATTACTAGTACTTACTCTGAACGGTGTCTTTCCTGGTAGATCGATACACGCTTTAATTACTAGTACTTATTATGAACGGTGTCTTCCCTGGTAGATCGATACACTATTTAATTACTAGTAATTATTCTGAACGGTGTCTTCCCTGGTAGATCGATACACTCTTTAATTACTAGTACTTACTCTGAACGGTGTCTTCCCTGGTATATCGATACACTCTTTAATTACTAGTATTTACTCTGAACGGTGTCTTCCCTGGTATATCGATACACTCTTTAATTACTAGTACTTACTCTGAACGGTGTCTTCCCTGGTATATCGATACACTCTTTAGTTACTAGTACTTACTCTGAACGGTGTCTTTCCTGGTAGATCGAGACACTATTTAATTACTAGTAATTATTCTGAACGGTGTCTTCCCTGGTATATCGATACACTCTTTAATTACTAGTACTTACTCTGAACGGTGTCTTTCCTGGTAGATCGAGACACTATTTAATTACTAGTAATTATTCTGAACGGTGTCTTCCCTGGTAGATCGATACACTATTTAATTACTAGTACTTACTCTGAACGGTGTCTTCCCTGGTAGATCGATACACTCTTTAATTACTAGTACTTACTCTGAACGGTGTCTTCCCTGGTAGATCGATACACTCTTTAATTACTAGTACTTACTCTGAACGGTGTCTTCCCTGGTAGATCGAGACACTATTTAATTACTAGTAATTATTCTGAACGGTGTCTTCCCTGGTAGGTCGATACACTATTTAATTACTAGTACTTAATCTGAACGGTGTCTTTCCTGGTATATCGATACACTCTTTAATTACTAGTACTTACTCTGAACGGTGTCTTCCCTGGTAGATCGATACACTCTTTAATTACTAGTACTTACTCTGAACGGTGTCTTTCCTGTTAGATCGATACACTATTTAATTACTAGTACTTACTCTGAACGGTGTCTTCCCTGGTAGATCGATACTCTCTTTAATTACTAGTACTTACTCTCAACGGTGTCTTCCCTGGTAGATCGATACACTCTTTAATTACTAGTACTTACTCTGAACGGTGTCTTCCCTAGTAGATCGGTATACTCCTTAATTACTAGTACTTATTCTACACGGTGTCTTTTCTGGTAAATCGGCAGACTCTTTAATTACTAGTACTTATGATGAACAGTGTCGTCGATTCCCTGGTCGATCGATACACTTGTTAATTTCAAGTACCTACCCTGAACGGTTTCTTGCCTGGTAGGTCGTTACAAGATAAAATGACCTTGTTGATAATTGCAGATCTTAGTTACCTTATATACACCTATGCACTGTAATTGCAAGACTCAGTTACTTACACTGCACGATGACCTTCCTTCTTGGTAATTGCACACTTGGAGATGTGGCAATGATCGATACCCAAATCGGGAAGTCTTCTTGACACATCGGGACGCGGGTAAAAGGTCCACGTTAGCCTTTTGCAAGATCCTTGGAAAGCGGTACGTTGGTACTGTCAAATATATGTTAAAGCAAACCAATTGTCATAGTGCATAACAAAGCATAATTAATAAACTGTGTTTAAAACCATGGGCTTCTCTCTACCACAGTGACATTTGAAGAAGTCAACCGTTTATTTAATAACTTATTTGTTAACTGTTTGCTTTCAGAGTTTACTAGGTTCAAGAACGCAAATCAGAGTAAGACATACAAACCGTAGACTTCCCAATTGTACGTACCTACTCGTGTCAACCCAAAGCCGGTTGCAAAACATTGGTCGCTCTTTGAGGCAGCAGAATCGAAATCTGTATCTGTTTAAAAAACATAGACATCTGTGACACTTATAGTAACATCTGTGACACTTATAGTTACATCTGTGACACTTATAGTAACGTTTCTGTTAACGGTGAGTGTGTTTCATTACGATCCCTTATATCATAAAGGGGTAATGTATAACAAGCTCGTCTTTTCCGTTTTGTTCATGATGAGACGGTACATTTGAAAGGTAGCTAGCATGATGTATACATGAGCATCTTACACGAGGAAATCGACAAAAAAAATACAAACGAATATAACTCAATAATGGAATTAACTTCTACTATTGTGATTTTTTCTCTCCAGTATAAAAGAGTATGATAATGGACCTTTGGAAACGGCCGAGCACGACACATACGAAATATTGCAGTCTCGGTTTGATTGAGACTGTTCATGAGCGGTAGTGAAATATGCTAGCTACTGCACACGCCCTCTAGCCCCGGGTAGAGCAGAACTCAATATTAATAAAATCAACAGCACAAAATTTTAACCATCCCGAAGATGGCATGCATATGGCGGTGGACATGGAGTGTATTGCTTCTCCATGTCGTACGGCGTATGGTCCCAGTATCTAATAACATTAAATGCCCCGAAGAGCGAAATAAACCAAAAGGAATTTAGTTGGGAGCAGCGGTTATGAAGCCTGCGTATAAAAAGCAGACAACATATCCTATTAGTGGTTAAACACTACCCAGAGCCATTTATCGGCCGGAGTAGTGGAACCACCGAATCAAAAATTAAGTAAGAAAACAAAAGAAATTGAAAATGTACTACCGATAACTAAATATAAGTATCGGGCTCAGCGATCGCCAAAGATCGAATGAATAACAGTACTGATTGTAAGCGCGGGGAGACGTAAGACGTGCACATTTGACTTCTGAATACTGTAGCAACAAAAACAAGGTAAAATAATCAGTATGCACTGATATGTAAAGGTCGGCTACCCCGGACAAGTCTGTCCGATCATGAGCATCGAGTACGATACTCGGATAATTGTAGCACCATTATATTTTATTCTTGTTTTATTCCTGTCTGTTCAACTAGATGGATACAGTGACAAGCATATATTGATTTAGATTATGGACCAAAATATAAGGTGGTCACAACTTGTACTCTGGATTTTGATTTACACAGTCTTGTCAATTTGAGCGGCGAAGACAGGGTAATAGCGAGGTTGCGTACACTTAAAATATTTTTAAACTAACCAGTGGGCTATATTGCCTACTGACCATTCAATGTCAGTAATCCTGTATTCACCACTCTTTGTATTGTGTATTGTCCTTTTCATTTTATAGTTAATTTGTTCTTCGTCCGTATATACGGTGCCATAGCGTTTGGGTGCTGTGATTTCTATACGGCCATTTCCTCATTTTTATGTTGTCACAGTCAATTCAATGTTACAAATTCCAACTTCCGATTGTCTTGTCTGTACGTCATTATTAACCAGAATGCGCTAAAGTGGGGTTGTCGGAGCTTATGGAATATCATAGCACGGGGCACATAGATTTATCTAAACAAAATCATCTATTAAATGCTACAATAAATGGACACGAGCAATTTTGACCGGAGATGAAATGAAGGATGAAGGTTAAAATCATATGTGCCTCCACGATAGAGCGAGCCACATGGGACAGTTATTTGTTACTCTAAGGTCAAGGCCTTACTCACTGAGCTTCGGAGGCCGCTTAGATTAAACCAAACGGACACGCATGTAGAAATTACGCAGAATAAATAGTATCTATTTCCGTTATTCAGTAAAATTTAGGCATTTTTCTTTCTGTGACAACCAATCCCCCGTTTTACAATATTGGCTTGCAATGTATGTTTATGTACGTTTGCGAGTGCGTGCGCGCGTGCGTTCTCGCGTGCTTGCTTGCGTTTCACATTTCTTTAACATATCTCGATGTTTTAAATAATGTTCTTTGAAACAAATGAACTTGCCTGACAGTTGAACTGGTTGTATGGTTCTGCTGAAATTAAGTGGAGTGTCTAAAGTCACCAGTGCAATATCGTTTCTAACCCATTTACTGTTGAAATCCACATTACTTCCGAGGTATCGTTGATGCTTGATAGAAAATGAATGATAAATAGGTAAAAATAAATGATGATTGTTTTCCTTAAGAAGCTTATGAAACATTCGCTCACAGTAAAAAAGACATTGAATACCTCTTTTAAATATGAAAAAAAATGTGCATGTATACAACGCGAAAATGACATCTATCATTTACAGAGCAAAGTAAATGCAATTTACGCATTCAAAACAACAACTACAAGAGAAAATAGAAGTATGTGACACAACAAACATAAAATTGTTGGCATTCAAGGTACCGCCTTAAAACACTCAAGGTACCGCCTTGAAACATTCCATGTACCGCATTGAAACACTCCAGGTACCGCTTTGAAACACTCCCGGTACCGCATTAAAACACTCCAGGTACCGCATTGAAACACTCCCGGTACAGCATTAAAACGATCAGTGGCAAAAATACCACTGGGGTTCTAGGCTGCACCTAACGTCACTCTTACCTTATTGTTTTCCCTATAAAACGAGGAAGCGTAAAATAAAGGCTATATTCTCTAACAAACTAGGCAGCAGGACTCGCAATGAAACACAGATAACCATGTATATATGAATATCTAAAACAAAATCACAGAAAGCCACACAGCTAGTTCTCAGTTGCAGAAGCCATAGCAACAAAACAATAAAATGTTAAGTGCACAAACAGAAAGACAAGCCAGAAGACACACATTTACATCCCTTTCAGGATTAAGGTAATCATCATACGGCCTACCATATTTCGGGTCATTGCACAATCACAGAGGAACGCATAGGAGCGAACTGTAACACGAGTCAACTGTAGTCGTCATAGGGCCTACCATATGTCGGGTCGTTGCACAATCAAAGAGTCAACCAGTAATACTGTGCGTTGACGGCATACGGACATAACATGTTTTGATTAAATTTTTAACGAGTTTAATTACGATTTTATGGAACTGATCATGACAAAAGATAGACAGTCAGGATATAAAAATATTGTCACAGAAGTGTTCTTTAATAATTTTTATATTTTAAAAAGTAGATCAGTGTTACCCCTGAAACTTATTATTGTTTTCATGCGTGTTTTTTGTTGACTGAGTTTTATATTTTCTGCTCAAATGTTATACCTACTTTTTGAATCGGCTTATTGTTCCTGAACCTGAATTAGCCACAAGTTTCCGTGTATAGAGTGTGCTTTCATTTAGACTTTCATTCATGATTTAACACAAACCATTCAAAATTGACAAATTATCACTATCAACACATTATGTTTCACTTAGTACTAATGCGTCTAGGGATAATGACAGGGTAAGAGTGAGATTTGATACACCCTTGAACCGGTTTAAAATCCCCGGAGGTCCCTTTTGCCACTGACCGTTTCCAAGGCGGTACCCCTGTTGTCAAATCGTACACGTTTGTGATGTGCTTTTTTACTGAATGTGTTTGTAATCACCTTTGGGTTGTATTACTTGTTGGAGTGACTGTATTCTGCGAATGCTTCTCTTCCTTTTCTTTAACAAATTATATATATAATAAAAAACGTCATTTTACAGTAAACATGATTAACTCTTGAAAATGTGCACAGCAAACACATAATAAATTTGCCTGATACATCTACACATATAGTTTATCTAGAACAATATTATATATTTAATTATGCGTACACAATTAATTATATGGATATATTGTATCACTAAAGTCTATTTTCCAACGCCATATTTATTTGAGTTTATATCGTAACATTATTCATTCTACAGATGACCTACACAAAAACACGATAGAAATGCTCACCATAACGATGGATTCCGCATCTATCGCCTCTGGATCTCTTTCAAATCCATACAACCTTATCTTTCCAGCAGTGACCACAAACGTCCCATTGCTGCAAAGGAAAATGTATATTTTGATTTATTAAATTAAATACTATTAGACGGCCACCTTTGAAAAAAACATCCAAAATTACCAAATGTCATAGAAAGAACATCTTTGATTTGTTTAACACCTATGACATATCATTTATTTAGAAATGATGTCTCGCCTGCCTAACTCCCGTTCGTGAAAAGTCTCAATCCAACCGAGACTGCAAAATGTTTTGTATTTATCGTGTTCGACGTATTCCAATTTTCTCTTTTCATACTTTTTGTATATATCACAGTAGCGTTGCCTGTGCAGTTAGGCGGCGGTAAAACATCACCCCGTGCTTGCAATCAGAACTGTTATTCATTCTGATCTTTGGAGATAGCTGAGCCCGATATTGGTACATACTCTAATACATTTTTGGTTTCTAAATTGAATTTCGAAGGTGGTTCCACTACTCCAGCCTTTAAAGGTCTGACTATTGTTTAATCACCCTTAGGATAAATTGCCTGCTTTTTAATTTAATAGTTTGACTGTTACCTGTATTACGCAGGAGGCTTCGTTTTCTCTACTCTGAGCTAAATTCCATTTTGTTTTTTCGCCCATTGTTTTCTCGTTTAGGGCCAAGCGTATAGTTAGAAACTGGGGCCATACGCCGCTGGCCATCAAATGGTGTGAAAACACCTCATTGAAGATTCAATGTTCACTGTCATATGCACACCATCTTCGGATGGCTCAAATTTATGTACTGTTGGCATTTTAATTATTGATCCGGGGCTAGAGGGCGTGCATGGTTGCAAGCACTGTTCACTGCCGTTCCTGAACCGAGATCAAACCGAGACTGCAATATTGTTGTATTTATCGCGTTCGACGATTTCCAAATTTTTTCGTTCATACTTTATTTTTTTGAATAACATTGTACTTACTTTACGGATATAAAGGGCACGGATATAAAAATCTGCCATATACGAAATGTATTCCTTTTGATATTATGTTCAAATCAATAGTGTTGATCATTTGTCATGTACTATATGGTTGTTGAACATTTCACTTGGCCATACTTCATCCATTTTGGACCTTTTTTCATAAAGATGGCGCACCAATAGTCCTTAACGATACTCATTGATATTTAATATCTGTATTACATCACTCGATCTGACATCAAACGATTATATAAAAAAAACTGCAGCGACATATGTTACAGTTGGATTTTGAGGAGATATTTGCAATGACGTTTTTCATTGGAAGTGTCCATTAAAAGACATCTATCGCTGCGAGATATTAACAAAAGGCAAAACGTTAGATCAAAACAACCTGCCGTTACTGAATCACGTTATTATTGCACATTATGTCGTAACGCCAAGCGAACAAACATGGATTACTTTAAAATACTTATTCAACCCCTTTACTTTGAAATATCAATCGTTTTATTATTCGTTTCATCATTTATTAGTGAAGTTTGAACATAACGTTTGCTTCCTTTTGCTCCAAATAGTATTTAATGTATTGCATATATCGTTTACTTTAACACCAATGGAAATAACATGTTCTTCTTAAGTAGAAATGTACTATACATTTGTTTTTGTTTAAGTGTGTATATGTATTACTGGGATGAAGGCGATTCACATTGTCTGATTTTCGTGTTGCACGAAACTTGCAATAAACATCAAGTTTCATCTATAAGTACATGTACGTATGACTTCTCTGCACTATATACAACCTTACCACATCTCCTTACCAAAGACAAGCGTACTGCTATCATTCAACAAACTTTCGCCAGATACAAAACTATATTTTTGGCATGGAACACTATTAAAGCGTTTTTTTACCAACGGCAGTTTTGACAATTACACAATGTGGACTTGCCAAGAAGTTTTTGAAACACTTATTTTCCTATTAGATAATATTTGCGTCAGGTAAAGAACTACCATTTATATACAAATTGTTGTGGTATGCCTACGAAATGTGCCCCTCTTGCCGAAGATTGCTCTTGTATTGCTATAACAGATATTTCACGTTGACTCTTTCATCTGATACTCAGGCAGATGTAATTGAAGCCTTTAAACACAACTCCCAGTATCTGGATGACATATTAAACAGTGACAATCCTTTCTTTTCAACCGCGATTAATAAAATCTGTCCTAATGAATTCCAACGCAACAAAGCTAACATGTTTGATATTGTCTCTTCCTTTCATGATTTACATGTATTGAAAATGCGAAATAACTAGTACAATCTATGAAAACAGAAATGATTTTAATCTTAATTTTGTTATTTAGATGGGAATTTCCCCGAGCTAATTCATATGGAATCTATGTTTCTCAACATATTCGTTTTGCAAGAGCTTGCAGCCGATTTGACGACTTAACTATTTGTAATACGTGTTATTAATCATTAAAAGCTACACCTGCAGGGCTACCGTTACCATAAACTTAGAACAACCTTTGCAAAATGTTATTATCATAATCATGATCTGCTTTTTCATGACATAAAGGTAATGTAAGAACTCTTCTGCGAGGACTGTCTTACCTGACTTATTTGGTGATGTGACTTACACACGTCTTAAGATCATTGGTCATTATCACGTTCATACAATATATTAAACTTGTTAAACAGTTTATCAAAAGAAGTTATGGCCCTATCATTTTGCAATCTTACTGCATGTTTAGTTGTTGACCCAATTACAATTCGCCACTATGCTTTCCTTTTTGATTATGTGATGACCTGGCAGATTGTGGACACTATGATGACGTCAACCTAAATACCTTTGTTTTTTTTTAATTACAGATACATAATCATTTATATGTTTTTGCCTATTTTGTGTTGATGAGCCGTTGAACAACATTAAATTTTATTGGGTAAGAGTGAGGTTTGGTGCACCCTAGAACCTGGTTTAAGCCCAAGTGGTCATTTTGCCACTTACGGTTGGTCTATGGCGGTTTTGTTTAATAATATTGTATTGCATATATGTTACAATACATCAATTCAACATTGCAATATTCATAGAAACATATGCAAATGGATTTAACTACAAGTTATTATAACATTAGTTACAGTTCTCTCCATTGTTCATAGTTCCATGGCGATACCCTATTGTCAACCCTTTTGTGTTTGTGATGGCATGTATTGCGCCTTTCAATCATATTTATAGTTGTTGTTTGTTTCTCTCTGTGTTTGTAGTTATCTGTCGTACTTGAATGCTACATTTCCTGTTCGTTTGTATATCTACCTTGCATTTAAACGTAGTAACTTGTGTGTTAGCAAACAATACATAAACTCCAGTTATTTGGTTAATGAGTTCCCTGTAAATGAGGCCAATATCTTACCGTTGATATGGATCAAATTCGACGCAATGTGCTGCCGTCAGTATGGTATAGTTGTTTATTATGGATCCTCCACAGAAAGCTGCAACGGCACCGTCTTTAAAATATTGTAGCCGAATTTGCCAGGGAAATTCGCCGCGTTTTGCATTTTCTCCACCTACGATCCGGGGACTTAAATCCGGCTTGATAACTTCGCTGGCTTCCGATGCTGTTGTAATAAGTAAATGTAAATATACAACCTACATTTAACAAGGAAACACATTCGTATATTTATTTTTTTAACATTTAATTATGTATGGCAAAAGGACTATATTTGTAATATAAAGCGGTAACTGTTGATTTATATGTGCTGTCTGATATGATATTCATCTTGTAATCAGGTAATTAAACCATACATCATTGGTGTCAGTTTATGCAGTTTCTTTTTTGTCGGAGCATGCTATTACTACAGAGATTTACATGTATCACTGTGATATGACGCTGACTTAAAAGTAAAGTAAGTGATGTATACGCCATTTATAATCTCTTACCGTATATATTGAAACGTATTAAAAATAGTTATAAATGTCGAGCAGGGATGTTGGACTCCTATAACACGATAGATAAAAAATAATAAGAGTGTGTTTTAAAAGACAATTACTGTCACTCCCGCCTACTGTCATGTTCAATACTCATTCTGATATATTAAGCTATGTGACATATTTTATATAAAACAATTCTATGCTGGCACTATGAGTATTAAAATTATAGAAACAAATGAATATCCGTAAACGTTTGATAATGATCTCTATACTTGCAGGCGACTGGAACATTACGACGTTACTGGGAATTGCGTTCAAGTTTGGTTGAACTCCGACAAGGGGTTCAGGATAACTAGTCGGGACAAAGTCTTGTTTTAAAACATGTATAAGGTAATAACTCCGCCAAACATTATTCGACCGAAACATAACGACGATATGCGCGACTAGACCTGGTACAGTTCCTGCCTAAGACATTTGGCTGAAATTCAACAAGTGGTTCAGGAAAACTTGTCCGGAAAACGCTTGTGAATTAAAACATTTAAAGGGCCATAACTCCGACAAATATCATTTATCCCGAGCACAACCATAGTAGCACTGATCATTCCTACAAAGTTTAATTGAAATAAAACAGGGGATTCTGGAGAGCTAGTCTGGACGGAGTTTGTATTTTTTTGGCTTTCCTTGCACTACAGTCATTAATTTGGGACACAACGACGCGTACGGAACTGATACTGATTATTTCTATCTACCAAGTTTGGTTGAAATCCGACAAAGGGTTCAGGAGTTATTCTGTACAATCCCGCAAAGGGCCGTAAAAGTTAGATACAAAAATCGAATAGAAAAAGGAGCATTCAATGACAACTGCCAACCACAAACACACACAGAAACAAAGAAAAACTTTAAAGGGCAATATAAGACATCAGAAACACAAAAGGGTTGACAATAGGGTTACCGCCTTGGAACGGTCAGTGGCAAAAACAGGCCGCTGGTGGTGTAAACCAGGTTATAGAGTGCTCCCAACCTCACTTCATCGCACAATCAAAGAGGAAAGCATAGTGGCGAACTGTAAATGGGTCCACCGCTAAACATGCAGTGCGTTGCAAAATGCCCACACCAACAAGAGTTCCTAAATTACTTTAATATTTTAAAGGTAGATAAGGGTTACGATAATAAAATGATGTAAAGGTTTTTCGACGTTTATGTTAACGGTAGCCCTGCTTATACAAATATTACGAATATTAAAGTCCTCAACACGACTACACACTCTAGAGAAACGAAACAGTTGAGAAACAGATGACTCCATAAGAAGTAGCTTAGTTGAGTTGTTCTTTAGAAAGGATTGTCAATGTTCAATATTTTATCCAAACAGAGAGGTGTCAGTAAAGGCTTCAATTACATCTGCCTGAATATAGGGTGAAAGACTCAACATGAAATCTCTTTCATAGTAATACAAGAACAAATCTGGGACAAACAGGTGCACGGTAGATCAATACCTGACGAACTAATACGTATTTATTGTTTATATGGTCCTGTCTGTGCCTGATATGGTTTGCTTTTCAGTAAACAACGTATCGATAATGGTTTGTATTTGCTACTTAAGGTTATAATTTTGACAATAATTTTCACATTAATGGAATGTAAACGCAGAATTGGCTAGAACAGACTGTGTACCTGGAGATTCATTACGACGAACATATTCGTTTTATGCAGATAAATATATGTTTATACATATCATGGTATACCGCGATAAACGAAGACAGCCAAATAAGCTGCGTCCTCTTTTAAAGCTTAGTGATTTAAATGGTGAGAGTAAAAATTATTCTCTTATCGCCTATGTCATGTGGTTGACACGAAGCAAGGAAAGGCACATAATTATAACGTATAACCTAAAACCGAACAGTGCGGGGTTGATCTATTTAAATGCCCATAGGCGTTTAACAAGTATATTACATACAATAATAAAGCAACTTATTTGATCACTTAATATTCAATTATCTGTTATATAGATAAACAGGTCTGATTGGCCCAGAGCAATTTAAATAATTATATTTAAAGCGATTTTATTTATTGTCATTTAATTATTTGAATTGGCTGCCGCAGGCATTCGATCCTTATATGATTTTCATAACATATCGGAACATGTTAAGGTGGCAGAGCATAATTTGTATGACAATCCAAGTTTAGAAATCAACTGTAGTCTAACAGAGTAGCAGTGAAAACTTCATTTCAATGTTTCACTTGTTATGTGCTCGACAATTCGCTTACCTGTTAATACTAAAGACACTGCGTTATAAGCACAACTTAAATGTATTGCTACAGGAAAACTGTAGAAAGCATGTCAAACAAGTTTTGAAAGAAAGAAGAACAACAAAAAAGCCAAATTTAGCTTAACTTTAAATAACACTGCGATTCATATTTCGTTACTGTCCTTTTATGCGTACTTCTAGCAAGTTGTTATAATTATTCATTATTTTTTAAGTGAATACTTCAGCCGCGGGTTGAGCAGAACGCAATATTTAAACTGTCAACAGTATTAACATGTGAGCCATCCCGAAGATCGTATGCATATGACAGTGAACATGGAACATTCAATGAGGTATGTTCATACCATACCATGGCCACCAGTGTATGGTCACAGTTTCTAACAACAGGATTATCCTAAACGAAAAAAACAATGACCGTAATAAACAAGATGGAACATGGCACAGGCAACACAACTGTTATAGTATAAACTAATATGAAAAGAGAAAACTGGAAATAAATACAAGGAGTTTTGCAGTCTCGGTTCCATTGAGACAGTTTATGAACAGTTGTGAAAAATGCGTGTTATCTTTCACGCCATCAAGCCCCTGATTGAGCAGAACCCACTATTTAAGATGTCAACATTACGAAAATGTGAGCCATCCCGAAGATGGTATGCATATGTGAACATGGAACCTTTAATGAGATATTTTAGCTCTATTGGCAAAGGGCCAGCAGAGTTTACGGGAAGGCGAGGTGTCCTTCGTCCGTAGTCTGTCCGTTACTTTTACTTCATTAAGACGATAGAGCCTTCGATTTTCATCCTAACTTTACCAAGCTTTAGCAGATTGTTATTATTAATTCAAGCTCAGACAAGTTCAGATCGGACCAGTAACAGCAGAGCAACTCCCCAATGAAAAATCTCCCCCAGAAACCCCAGTTTATATACTACTTATAAATAATTGATAATAACTTGCTACTTTTTTTAATCAACCCCAAATAAAACAACTGCAGAATGGGTAATCAATATCTTTCAAACCCAACACCGCATATGATTTCGGTCTTCGCAGTTAAACAAAGTTGGAAGGAACAGACCCCAGTTTGTATACTACTCGCAAATAATTGATCTTGCTACTTTTTTGGGTAGTGCGCAACTATTTTGGGTTAATCTACGTTTGGCGAAGTTTTTAAATCACACAACTCAAAACAGTATCAGGTTTAGTCTTGGTTGTTAAACAAAATCAGAAGGAACAGGACAATCATCCTCGCCATCACTATACACATCACGCTCGATCATGGAATATTTTATTTTTCTACATTTGCGTAGTTACGTTTCAAGTTGAAAAACTTTCTATCGGTATGATCAAGTTTTTCTAGATAATAATCCATTTCCGATAGTAATCGCCCTCTTTTGTTAATTTGACTTTTGCTGGTATCTAGAAAATCATCACGAATCACATCATATACCACCCAACCCTGTTTGCGTGCCAACAATACTCTTCTATATTTACCTTTCAACTCCTCAAGTTTTTCACATATTTCTTCCACAAATGTTTGTTCCATGTATAAAGTAGTATATTAAATTATTATGTATATGCTAGTGTATCCTGACCATTGTCTAATATGTACCTTTTATCATCATATGCGGACAAACATTTTTATTATTTTCATAGCTGCCCAGCTTCTGTTTGTTAGATCTGATAACTTTCATTTTATGATGAGCATCTGTTGCCAAGAATAAAATATTTTTGTAGTTATCATGCGTTATCTCTTTTTTGACAACACATATTTTAACACCTCTGCATTTCTTTGTTTCAGTATTATCAGCCAAAATGTATGCGTATGTCTTGCTCCTCAATCCAACAAACTCTACGATCACCGCACCACAATCTTCATCTTTCATCTTACCAATAACCTTTTTGTTATCGCTGAAGTAAAACTCACATTTTGGATCATAATCACTGTTATCAAAAAGTTCTTTGTCTTTGTAAAGATCAGCATACGCATCTTCTGTCCTAATTTCATAACACAGAGAATCAATCAGTGTTTTTCATTGTATTTGTTTTGGCATAATTGTAGTGGAAATTATACATCAAGTATTTTGATAAGTCTAGAATACACATACCAACATAACAAGGGCGATTTAAGACAAGTCTTTATTTCATTCTGTTTATAGCAAACAAGTTTTCACTAAACATCTTACAAGAAATAAACGATGGTCAAGAACTTCCTCGTTATGCGTCAGCTTAACATTAACTCTCTTTCTCAAGTTTTCCAACGTCTTACCAAAAACCGAATTATTCATAAGCTTGAAGAAATCTTTTTCGAAAGCGTTTTTACCAGCTGTCCTTTTTGTAGTATTAAAGTCGAAATACACTTTCAACCATTGAGTGAGACTCATCAAACAAGATCAAACTGGAGTATCCTGTGTATCTTTTAATTAATTTAACCGGCATACAAAATAGTATTAATTCCCTCCCTTGATAACTCAGCAAAGTAGTAGTTAAAGAAATTATTACCTGCTGGGCCTCTAGTTGCTAGTAAATCTTTTTGTTGCACAAGCTATTTGCCCTTTTGATATCATGTTTTATTATTTTCCACGGCAGTTTCATCTTTGAGCCTCGGTTATAATCTTTTCAGTCAAATCCTTGAAGTTTATAAAAATTAATAGGTCCCCATCCATTTTCGCATGCCTTCAAAATCAACTAACATAGCTTGTTTTGCAAATTCCTTTCTAAGACTTTCTATGTCATCTGTGTATACGTATAATATTATGCTATTTTTAATCTTTTAATTAATAAATAATATTAATAGTATATTATAAGATGAACTGTATATATTGTAAGAGAGTATTAGGGGTTTTTCGATTCTGGGGATGACTGTAGGGTATGTGGTGAGGTTTGGTGCACCCTAGAACCGTTTAAACTCCCTGTGCCTACTTTGCCACTGACCGTTTCAAGGCGGTAGCCCTATTTTCAACCATTTTGTGTTTGTGATGTCGTTTACTTTTATTATTACTTTTGCCTTCTTGTTTGTCTGTTTGCATGTTTGTTTATGTGTTTGTGTGTTGACTGTCCTCCTTGAATGCTACTTTCCCTGTCCGATCTTTTTATATTTCTTTTTACTGCACAATAGTGTTATTTGTGCCGTGTGTGGCGACCGTAAAAAGTCTCCACGTACATCCAATCAATATTGTTGTTTTTTACATCCTACAGGAATTGTATGACATTCATTGATGCAGTTTTTCCTTAAACACGTGTGTTTCATATACCGCTTTAAAGGTTTTGTGCTCATCGACATTTTGGCCAATGTTATTAGGGTTTTCCTTAACTTTCCTCATTATCTTGTATTAGAACACTAACGTGAGTTTTGGACCTCTTTTAACAGTCCGTAAGTTTACTAACTATTATTTCTTATGGATCTTTGATACGATTATATTTCGTATCACAAATAAATACTTACTGGCCCTTATATCGCTTTTCTCAGAATGTATTACTCTCCATAAAAAACACTTAGGAGTCTTTTAGTTAAAACTTTAAAATAAATATTTCACCTCTTCGGTTACACTCTGCGTCATCATATACAAATTCCACTAAATAACTCTTTCATTTCTTAGAACTAAACCATATATCGCCGTACACCATTGAATCTTCATTCGGCAACCTCGTTTCATGTACCTTCTAATAATATAACTAGGATTTTTAATAATGGCTCAAAAGTTTCCGTAACTCCTCGGATCACCTGTTTTGAGGACATACTATATAAAGTCTCCTTTCAGAAATAATTTAGTTCAGTCAAGACGCAGGGAGTTTCCCTCTATTATAAGTGCAATGCTAAGAGGTGCAGTTGTTGCAATTATTTTATCTTGCAAGTCCACATTAAATCAGCTGTTAATGGTAGATTGTTTTAATGTATGTCTAGCTTCAAATGATTGATTGACGTACTACTCACGTCATTTATGTTCTGACTTGAAATGCACCACGTTGCGGTATACAATATGTTGGACAAAAGGTCGATCTTTAAAAGTTCGATGTCTTGAACACAAATATAATGCAAGTAATCCTAAAAAGTTAAAAAATTACTTTGTACCCACACTTTCGTCATCAGGTCATAATTTTAATTACGTGACTGTTCAACCGGTTGAATATATATTTTTTGATAATGATGCTACTAAAGGCTTCAAAATAAAAGCTAGACAATTGCAGAACTTAAGTGGATGAAAAACTACAGACACCTTATCCACTCGGCCTTAATGACAATATGTATCAAGAAGGAAATATTTCTAAAGATCCTAATATTGATTTTTTTTTCTATATTTTCTATTGGAAAGAGTAAATCTAGGTCTCATGGTCTTCGGCGTAATGGTAACATCAAACGTAAATCGCGTGTAATTATTTTTGTCGCTGATTTGCATACTATTGTTAAACAATCTGGAAAGCACTCTATGCTTTCACGGCTTACCTCTTTGTCCATTTCTTCACTTAAGTTGATCGACTATCCCAAAATATTTCAAAAATTCCGAAAGTCCTGTAATTTCTTATAAGTATAAAAAGCCTATTAGAAATATTATTTTCAACTACGACAAAATAGTTTCTGATCTTGATATAGTAAATAATACTCATAAGGAATGTGAATGCAACACATCAAAATTTTGCTATGCTGCAGCAGGTCATGTCAACACTGGTAATTTTGATACTGTTGATAAACGTATTCGGCATTTGTTTTCGAAAGGTCCTAAATATAGATTACCTTCAACTATTGATTTTGATGCCTGTCGTGCCCAGATCGCCCACTCCATTGACGATTTTAGTATAAGATGGTGTTGTAGAGTACATGCGGACCCAAACTCTCTTTCTACTTGGAAAAAGTCAATTCTTAAAATTATAGATACAGGTATTAACTGTTACCATTTTTAATAAACTTTTTAACAAGTTTAACAAAGATAGTATGAAAGTGACCATGACCAAGAATCTTACGAAGTTTTAAATCACAGCACCATAGAAGTCAGGTTGTGATAGTCCTTGTCGCAGAAGAGTCCTTAAATTACTTTTATATTTGGAAAGAAGATCAGGGTTATGATAATAAAATTTTGCAAAGGTTTTACGAAGTTTATGGTAACGGTAACCCTGATTGAGTAGCTTTTTAGTTATACAAAGATTACGAATATTAAATTCCTCGACTCGAGTACAAGCTCTTGAAAAACGCATAAGTTGAGACACTTACACCCCATAAGAAGTTGCTCGGGGAACATCCCCATCCAAGTGGGGGTAATTAACAATATCAAAATTAAAATCATCTCTCTTGTCATACATTTTGCTAATTATTTCACCATTTTCAATCGAGAGATGTAAATCAAGAAAAGAAGCGTTATTATCAGATATATCAGCTTTATTAAGCTGAAGTTCTTTAGGATAAATATTATCAACCATAGTTGGAAAGAAAGGGTTGTCAATTTTCAGGATGTCATCCAGATACTGAGAGGTGTCATTAAAAGCTTCAATAACATCTGCCTGGATATTTGGTTAAAGACTCAACATGAAATCCCTTTCATAGCAAAATAAAAACAAATCTGCGATAAGTGGTGCACAGTTCATACCCATAGGGATACCAACAATTTGTCTATAAACGGTGGTACCATACCTGACGCAAATATTATCTAATAGGACGATGAGTGCTTCACAAACTTCATAGCAAGTCCACATAGTATAATTGTCTAAACTGCCGTTAGTAAAAAACGCTTTAATATTATTTCATGCCAAAAATGTAGTATTTTCTCTAGCGAATGTTTTTGGACAGGCTGTGGACCCTACGATGACGCCTACCTAAAGCCCATTGGGACGGTGGCGTTTGATGTTTGTCCATGATCTTTCTTGTCGTGCTCTTAATTGTTTATTCTCTTACTGATGTGGCTTCTCCAAAGTCATTGTGTACCTTCATTGTGGCTTTCTAGGCTATTGTATTTTTGTATTAAATTTATATGAGCATATTTGTGTTTTACTTATATTGCCTATTGATGCTGCCTTGTTCGTTAGAGATTAGATCATGGCGGGGATTTCTTTATTTACACTTTCCTGTTTTAATGGGATGACAGTAGGGTAAGTGTGAGGTTTGGTGAACCCTAGAACCGGTTTAAACCCCCAGTGACCTTTGTTGCCACTGACCGTTCCAAGGCGGTAGCCCTATTGTCAACCCTTTTGTGTTGGTGATTTCGTTTGTATTTATTATTGCTTTTGCTTTCTTGTTCGTCTGATTGCGTGTTTGTTTCTGTGTTTTGTGGTTTGCTGTCCTCCTTGAATGCTACTTTCCCTGTCCGATCATTTTATATTTCTTTTAAATAAGAGAAATTAGCTTGTCTTTAATAAGATGGTGTGGTAAGGTTGTATATAGTGTAAAGAAGTCATAAGTACTTATTGATGAAACTTGACCGTTATTGAAAATGTTATCAAGAACGTCTCCTGAATTTTTTATAGACCAAAATAAATTATCCCAGAGTTTTCATAAGTTTTATCACAATATAGTTTAACGTGATCTTTAACGGCAGTAAGACAAGAAGTTAAAAGTTTGAGATATGTGTTGTTATGCAGGCACTAGAATTAGAATAAAGCGAGTCTTATACGGATTTTTATGTAATTTAGGAATCCAGTATATGGTAGGCAGTTTATTTTACTTATCGTTTACACCAGCCTTGAAAGTAGTTCACCGAGTGATATGTGCGGAAACAACATCATCCTCAGTAGAATTAACTGGAGTATACGAATTGGTGCTGCCGAGTTCCAGAGATAAAACATTGACGTAATGTAGGCGTCAAACAATAATTACATTATTAGCTGCTTTATCTGCAGGAACTAAAACAAATGTATTATGTAATTCTTGAAATCTCGATTTTAAATTACGAAAGGAAAACCTTGGTCTCGGTAGGTAGTAAAGAGGGGTTAGCATTATAAAAGTTAATACGTGTATCTATAATTTTAAGAATTGACTTTTTCCAAGTAGAAAGCGAGTTTGGGTCCGCATGTTCTCTACGACACCATTTTATAGTAAAATCTTCAATGGAGTGGGCGGTGTTGGCACGCCAGGCATTAAAATCAATAGTTGAAGGTAATCTATATTTAAGACCTTTCGAAAACAAATGCCGAATACGTTTATCAACAATATCAAAATTACCAGTGATGACATGACCTGCTGCAGCATAGCAAAACTTTGATATGTTGCATTCACATTCCTTAGGAGTATTATGTACTATATCAAGGTCAGAAACTATTTTGTTGCAGTTGAAAATAATATTTCTAATAGGCTTTTTATACTTATAACAAATTACAGGACTTTCGGAATTTTTGAAATATTTAGAAATAGAATCAACTACATGAGTATCCCGAAAAACTAAACAACATTCCTACTGATAGATATAAAGTTTATGCTCTGGTTCGCTATGAAGAAGATGTAGTTATTGATACTGTCGGAAATGAATTGGTAATAGTTAATCTAACTTATAATATATATGACTTACGTAAAGTATTAGATTTGACAGATGACCAGCAACGAAGTCTTTCAAAAGCATATGAAAACAAAAGTGAATTCAATTTGACGCTTAGGCTGAAGAATAATCAACTAACTGGGGATTTGCCTTTGTTGTTGACAGCTACTCAGATTAACAATATTAACAAAGCTAAATTCAATGGATATGGATTTGATGTAAATATATCAAAATCGCAGATGAGATCTCAGTCCAAGAATGGAGACTTATTGGGGGCTTTAGTTGGTTTGTTGACTAAAACAATATTATCGACAATTGCTAGACTCGCTCCGAAAAGTAAAGTAAAGTATTAGCACCACTAGCAACAGGAGCACTGAGTGGCCTGCCAAGCACTGGAATCGGTAAACTATTCGGAAATGGAATGGTAACTATTCCTAGCGGCAAAAAACAAGCACTTCTTAAATCAGGTGTGTTAACACCATTGCAAAGACAAAATATAATAAAGTCAAACGGTTGCTGCCCTATTAAACTGAAAAGACATCAACCACAAGATGGGGGATTTCTTGGATTGCTCGCATCACTGGGAATTCCTTTAATTGGATATCTTATTAGCGGTTTGACGGGAAAAGGTTTACAAGTAGTTTGAAAGGGAAAAGGATTGAGAGTAGATAAAGGTTTACTAGTAGACTCGCAATTTAGAATATATAGAAGTATCCCATTCGTAAAAAAAAAAGTTATTTTTCAAAAACGAGCCTATTTCTAACTTAGACATAATAATGTGGGTTAAGCGGTTAGGTATACAAAAAATCAGGGAAGTGTTTAGCAAGAACAAATTACCGACAAAACAAAATAAACACGAATGCGGTATTATTAATCTTGATGTTTATACTGGACCTTTACACATTGGACTTGCTACTGTAATGAGTATTATTTTGATCCGTTTGTGTTATAGTCAGGACTTTTTAAATATCACAACACGCACTTTCCAGTCACCAATTTAATTGTATATGCTAATTCAAACTAAATCAACAGAAAACGTATCTCTTATCAAAGTACAGTCCTATTTAAATTTGTCCTAATGTTAACAGTTCAATGTAACAGAATTCAAATGCCAAAAATATGAGTCTAACGAACTGATTATTGCAAGCTTAAACGTGCCTAAAACAAAGACATGACTTCAACTCAAGACTTGCATATAGACTAGACTGACAGGAACAGGGAGCGGGCCCATTTTATTCATGATCTCTCGCGCCAATAGCCATGAGAATCTGTCCAAACCGCCACATGGTTCCTGACTTATTGCCGTTAATATGGCCAGCATTCAATCTCTTGTGACACCAGTATATTGTTCAGCGTTTGATCAGACACAAATTATACTCATAAATAGCAGCCATATGGCTGATGCATGACAACAGAGTCAGCGCTACCGGTCTTTTTAATGAGATTGTTGGACATATAATATAGTAAACAGCCCATCAGATATTATTTATATGGCTGTATTTATGTAACTGACCAACTTAAATGCACGCACGTGTCACACAGATGCCTTAAGCAAAGTACTGATTCAACTTCCAACATTTCGGTCAACAATATGCTTAACCAATCTAATGAAACATGAAGTCTATATTCTGTACTTTGATATGATGCGAGATACTTTAATGTATTTCAATATATGTTAAAAAAAACAATACAACCAATACGACTTTAACACAGGTTTGGCTTGAGTCCACCAAAAGAAGTTTTAAATTACATACCCAACATAAAATACAACACCGTCCAGTATCAAGATAAAACGAGTGTCTTGTGTGGATATTTCTGTCTGTACTTTGTCAAAAAGTTGCAAGAAGGAAACAGTATGTACGATATTCTTCATAAAATATTAAAACCTTACAAACCTGTGGAAAATGAAAACATAATACGATCATATTTTAAAAAAAAAAATTTAGTCTAATCATATATCATATAAGAGTTACTGCGTGAAAGAAAAGATAATTACCGAAAATGTTAATCCTCAGTATATTTTAACAAAAAATGGTAGAAGAATGTTAAAAGCAATATGCTCGTCTTGAGGTATTACTAAAACACAATTTGGTACAAGTACACAAGGTGGAAACATTGATATCCATAAAGCTTGCTTCATTTGCTACCTAAACAGGGACTAACAATTCCTGGTTATAAATATTGTGGTCACGGCAATCCGCTTGACAGTGGAGAACCTTCAAATGAATTAGATGCTATTTGCAAAGATCATGATTACTGTTATGTTAAAAGCACTAGTAATAAATCGATGTGTGATAAAAACATGCTGGCCGGTTTAATAATCTAGTAACTTAAGTTTAAAACTATTGGAGAAAAGATTGCTAAGAATTTGATAGTCAAGCCTGTAATTAGTGCAAAATATAAACTAGGACTTGGAATGCCAAAAAACAGAGAAGGCGTTGAGATGGACTAATAAGCTGGCCGATGAACTTCATAAACCTATACGAAGAAAGTTAATGAAATAGATAAAATATGGTCGGCTGATTTGGTTGATATGCAATCGTTTTCAAAATATAATAAAGGTGTAAAATACTTGCTTACTGTTATTGATGTATTTAGTAAATTTACTTGGGTTATACCCGTTCCGAATAAAACTGGTATAGAAATTACAAAAGCTTTCCAAAAGATTATAAGTGCAGGAAGACACTGTAAATTGCTCTGGGTTGTTCAAGGTGTGGATTTTTATAAGAAGACGTTTAAGCAATTCCTTGATGATAATAATATTAAAATGTATCACACGTTTAATTTCGAAAAAGCTGTGGTAATTGAACGATTTAATAGAACATTGAAAGAGAGGAAGTGAAATATGTTACGGCAAACAATACAAATACGTATTTAGACGTGCTACAGGCGATGGTTGATAAATACAATAATTCAAAACATCGGAGTATTAAAATGACACCGATTGAGGTCATTGATGAGAAAAATAAAGGAATAGTGTATTTCAACTTGCATGGAAAGATGAAAATTAATAAAGCTTTGCCAAAGTTCAAAATAGGAGACAAGGTTAGAATTAGCAAATCCAAATTGGACTGAAGAAATATTTGTTATTGATGAAATTTACTATACAACTCCTGTGACGCACAAAATCAAAGATGTGAACAACCAAAACATTGATGGAAGCTTCTATGAATTGGAAATGTTAAAAGCTGATCAAGAAATATTCAGAATTGAAAAGGTTTACGACGTGATTACAAAAAGAAACAAGCATTGATTAAATGGAAGGGCTACAATGAGGATTTTTATAGTTGGGTACCGTTTAAGGATATTCAAGACATAAAAGTGCGTTAAAGAGGTTAGGGTCGTGTAATTTGAAACTTCGTCAAAAGTAGATTCACCCAAAATCGGAAAATAAAATAGTAGCACCCTTTCAAAAAAAGTAGCAAGTTATATTATCAATTATTTGCGGGTAGTATGCAAACTGGGGTCTGTTCCTCCGACTTTGTTTAACAGCTGAGACTAAAATCATTTGCGGTGTTGGGTTTGAAAGGTATCGATTACCTGATCTACAGTTGTTTGAGTTGGGGTTGATTAAAAAGTAGCAAGTTATTATCAATTATTTATAAGTAGTATATAAACTGGGGTTTCTGGGGGAGTTTTTTCATCGGGGAGTTGCAATGAGTTTTAAATTTGTTGGGTGGCTTGCCGGCCGACAAATTTACTGACTCACTGCGACAAACACTCCGATGAAAAAACTGCGCAAGAAACCCCAGGTTATATACTACTCGCCAAACAAAACTTCTTTTTGTCAGATCATTTTCTCTCCTCAAGTTAAACAAAAAAGTAGAATTTGCAGAATATTAATACAATCACCTCTGAAGTTTTATAAGAAGAATCACATTGATTATGATTGAGACATAAGTCCACTAAAGAATAAAAGGCTTTGATGTATTGATAATGCTCCGCCAATGGTGCATAGTTCAAGCACTTTCAAACACTTGCATCATGCACAAACATTTTCCATGGACGCAGCATTGACACAGCTTACTATTTTATATTCACCATCCTTGAGAGAACAATCAATTCTTTGTTTTAAACGTGCAACGATCGGCTCTATAATCGATCTTGCATTTATATCGAATGTTCTTGAGGCGACTGATACTATTCAGATTCTGGTTGCTTGTCAGTTTGAACTGTCAGTCCTTTTGATAATTTGTGTCTCGTGATAACCTTACATATTCGGAGAATAGACTCCGATAAACGGTTTACATTTCCACCACCAAAGGACGAGGCTTGTGGAATGACACATTGAAGAAACTCAGTGATGCCGGTAACGATCGAAACGGAGAAAAAACATATTGCGGCATTAATCGAGTGATTCAAGTATAGAAGCCAGCAGTTTTTCGACTTTTCTTTAATTATACCATCACCCTGGATTCAGCATTCGCAGGATTGAGTTTGTATATTGAATACAGTGCTGGATTGTTTGAATGTTGAACTCAGGACTACGTCAGATGTTAAATTCAGAGTTGGGATCGAATGTTGAACTATGGGCTGGGTTCGAATGTTGAACACTTAGAATTGTTCACTCTATACTAAACTGCATTTGTTTTTCACTTTAAAACTGGTCATATTTTGTTATTACACTTGACATATAGTTCACACATGATGATATAAGGTATCTCTGCAGTAATGGTTTTTTGATTGACGGATATTTTAGACATTTATTATTCTTGATGTTGCCCATCCTCATCGATTAGATCAAAGAAACGGGGGTATTCATCACCGTTAGTGATAGTTTTAGTTGATACGGATATTTGGGTACTTGTCGTACACAGTGTACGTGAGTGTATCAACCACGGTTGTCATGTTTCTAGGATCATCCACACGGATGTCATGTTTCTAGGATAATCCACAACTGAGTCGTATGCACAAATGATAGTTAACACGGCAATTGGAAGTCAATCGGGTAAACATATTTCGGAAAACAGGTAAAACTTTTTATTTGCTGATGTATGACTCTAGGAGTACTACCAAATATGCACAATATAACGCTGTTTCTAGCCAAATATCTACTTTCTCTCATGTTTCCATGGTTACTGAGAACGTCCGGCTAGTTTTGTTAAATTTAGCATTGATATAAATCACGAATGCCTAACGTTTTTAGCAAAAATGCGATGTGTATACTTTGCTTGAGACAAACACTTGTAGACCAAGTTATCGATGGATATTTTGTTCAATTTTCCATGGTAAATTAACTTCTAAGCGATGCAAAAGTGAAATTTCTGAATGATTTACCGATAGTTTATGGAATTGATAGGTTTCGCGAGTACATCGAACATTGATAGACATCACGAAGCGATTTAAAAATGTACGGTCATCCACTTCTATATCAAAAGTAATTGCGTATTTGTTATTTGAGTAGTTCAGTTTATTAGAAATGTGCGAGTTGTCATGGTATAATTTTTGGAGGTAACCAAACATTTAAGTAGCATAAACCTACCATTAATTACGTAATGCCTATTTAGTGCTAGAAATGCTGCAACATACCAATAAATAGCCGTGGTCTAGTGCTTCAGCGTACGTCCTTCAAAAAGGCTGCGGTTCAATCCCGTTCCAGGCAACTATATTTGTATCACATATATTCTGAAGCCGTATATTTATCGACGTTACCTCTAAGGACTTTAAATAAAAAGTTACGCATCGATTACGGCCTTATATACCGACTTTTGGGGCGTTCATTGATTTGAAACTCATTATCACGTGACTCAGTCATATTCATGAGGTATAACCAGTTAAATTAGGGACTGTATAGCTATAAATACCCGATTTCTCCATGACCTGATGAACATGAAGTTACAACTAAAGACACGCCTACACATGATGAAGATATTAAATACAGGTGGTTCTGTAGCTTTAAACTTTAACGTTAGTTTCTTGACTTGATAATGTTAAAGGTGTTTACATCCTTATCCCCTCGACCACGGAGGCAATTCTACTTTGACACACAAGGACACGGAACTATTTACTGTATTAAGTAGAAACCGTCTTGATATGACCGAAGGAATTTAGGTGGTTCTATCCATGTGGGCCTGCTCACGAAATTTACCCTGAGGGTCACCTGGAGTCTACCTCCACCAGTGAAAGCTCGAAAGTCACCAAATGACCTTAACTGCTGGGGCGACTATAAAATCCAATTCAAATTCATGTTGGTGGGCCGTAAGCCGTTCACCCAATCACTCAGCCGTGTACCAAATTACATCACAAAATACGTGACCGGGTTACTTTTGTTTAACCAGTGACTTTATAAACTTCTTAAAATCGTATATTGGATCCATTTTATGTAATTTTCTGTAAGCTAATATTTCCCATTTCAGTTTGTTCAATGCATTTGATGATTATATTTTAAAAACAGTTGCTGGTTTTTCTTCTTTTCTTGTTAAATTTTACCTGTAACAGAAATCGGGAACTCCAGTTTTGAAACATGTATACACTGCTTTTGGTAATAATAAAGTAATAATAAATAAAAAATCACATCAGGTGTTGCTACTCTTTCCCAGGATTAGTTTGATTCACTTAAAAAGATGACTTGCTCTTGTAAATCATCAATGAGAAAATCAGATATCAAAAACATTTGTTAACATATATGTTTGAAAAAAATGCATTAAGCTTGTTAGTAAAAACATAGTCTGAATTAAAATAAAAAAAAATGAATTACAAAACAGAAAAGAAAATTGAAATGGCAAAGAAAGACAAAGAAATGGCAAAGGGGAAAAAATAAATGGCTATGAAATTAAAGAAAGAAAAATAAATAAGGGAATTTGAATTAGAGATGCGGAAAATGGATTTGACAAGCCGGACAAGTTAGCCTTTATCGACACCCTCCCACTCATCTACTTTTGATATAACAAAGAAAAGTTGATTAGTACCCACTTTCAAAAAAAAAAAGGAAGTTGACAAATATGTTCTTCATTTTGAGAAAATTGCTGACAATTTGAAATGACCATTAGAAAACTGAGCATTACTCTTACAAAGTGTTTTAACATGTAAAGCCCGTGACGTTTACACTCAACTGACAGTAGAGCAATGTTCTTCATCATACGAGACTGTTAAAGAAGTGCTTTTGAAGGCTTATGAATTGGTCCATGAGGCATACACTCAGGCAGAAATTTAGAAACTGGAAAAAAGAATACGATCAAACACATGCTAAATTTGCTCGACAGAAAGAACACTTATTTGATAGATGTTGTGCATCCAAGACAATTGAGCGCCATCATAATAAATTAGGGCAACTTATTCTAACTAAAGATTTAAAAAGGTGCAATTAAAATTAATTTAAAAGATATTCAGATGAACACAAGGCACACAATTTGATGTAAGCTTAATGGTATATTTTCCCTCTGAAATAAGGGGTAACGGAAGTTCTGGGTTAGGATCGTTGGTAAGAAGGTGTGCAGTTTCCATAGCCTTTCCTTACAGAACAGACCATTTCATGTTTTTGCTCTTTAAGTTTTCTTTCAATAAGTTGAATATAACTTTTGACCTGTCTCGATATAGAGATCGGTGCCAGTAGCAACTCCTAACGTATGCTTGTGATTTGACAATACAGTTCATTGTAAACATACAGGTATTATAAAAAATAGATAGTTCTACGCTAGAAAACACCTTTAAATACTATTTGAACTCAGGAAGAGCATGTGGTGAAATCAGTCATAACCAAACGCAATAGCAAATGTATACCTCAAAATAATTTGTGGACCACAAAACAGAACAATAATGACAATTACTAAATCTTTAATATTCCGCATTTCTTATCCGTATCAAAAGTCAATACTTTGGGTCAAGTAACAATTGTTAAATAATTATTAAATACTACAAAGTGGATCCCATGGAAGTAACAAACACAAGCAAGAGAGAAAAGTAGCAGACTCGGTTTTATGGCGTCTTTCATGAGTGGTAATTTAAAAGAGCCCTCTAGCACCGGCTTTCTACTTTATAGCACAGAGATTGGGCTTGATGATCCCAAAGGACCATTAAGTAATAATAATACTGATTTATAGTCGAGGCAACATTTTACAGCCGTAACACAGCATTAAGCAAACACTAGTGTGAATGTCAATACATACTAAAAAGGAGATCCCTTGTAAGCAACAGACACAAACAAGAGAGAAAAGTAGTAGACGCGGATTTATTGAGTTGAAAGCGACATCCCTTGGAAGTACTAATCAGAGAGAAAAGTAGCAGACTCAGTTTTATAGTGAAAAAGTGGGCGAGGGTATGCCTTGAAAGCAACACACACAAACAAGAGAAAAAAGGAGCGGACTCGCTTTTATTGAAGTCAAACATAAAAACTGCATAACGACAGTTACTAGTTAAAAAGTATGGCACAATTAAAAATGACACAAGTCGTGGTCAAAACGTGGTCCTAAAATTATTTCGAGGAATATCACTGTAGTTAAAGTGCAAATCGAATTTGAGTTTGTAGATATCAACACGCTAGTTTGTAGAGACAGACCTATGATGGTTTGTAGATGTGGAAATCCATATTTGGCAAATAATCGTGTTTTACAAATGTATTCTCCATAATACTGTACACTACCTGTCTGAGTTTTACATTTACACAATGCCCGAGACTTTCAAGTGACCACATCAAGTTTACGACGTGTAAATCTGAATTTGATGTTATCAGGCGGTTTATACGGTAAGAACCGTCTTCTTTACTGCCTTATATTTCACCAAAGTACATTTGTTGGATCAGTTCAATTGTATTTCAATATGTTTCGTATAAAAGTTAGCTTCAAAACTAAATCTTTAAAGACCAAACACATAATATATTGTGTCTGATTTGGTTGGTAGATGATAACATGTAATGAATTTAGTCCTGTGGTAGTTTGACATGTTGTTTTCTTTTCAGAATATCTCGTTTGGCGACATATTTTATATTTTTTAAAATCATTGGAAGAAACATGTTTCGGAAATACCTTGACTGACTTCATGAAGCATTGCCATTGTGCTTATAAAACCAGAAATTGGAACTAAAACATATGTAGCTCGAATGTGTTTGTTTCCTAAAGGCTTTGATAGCCAGACATTATTTTGTATGGTCTAAATAAATGTTTCGACATGCAACAATATAAAAGTTGTTGACATTTCTCACTAAATTGGCGGCTCTCTGTGGGCATCAAAACGCCTCCCTGGTACATTCCCTTAAAGAAACTATCCCGCCCAAAACGGCCAAATGTTACGACATATTTTACGCACCAATAACGGGTATTTTACGCATCAATCACGGGTACTTTAAGAATTCATGAATACACCTATATGTTTAGCCGGTACAAATACAATAATGTATGACCTGACCACATGGATAGCGTTTTAATAAACAGCCTTGTGGAGTTTTTCCACTATTTGACGGTTAGTTTCTTTAAATGTGTATGTTAGGATCTGTTTGATAGATTAACCGATTCTGTTGCGTTTATTCAATATGATACAAAGGGTCGTTGTAACATTTTATTGACGGGAGACTTTAATAGTCGCACTTCTGACAAGCCAGATGTAATGTTTGACTCAAATGAATCGTTCGAAATGTTGCCATTTGAATATCGCATAGATCATTTTAGTCCGAGATATTCCAAGATAACGGTCATATAAATAGCAATGGTACTGCCTTTTTAGATTTGTGCAAAGATACTAGTTTACGAATATTTAACGGACGTATCAGTAATGATGCAGGTATAAGTAAATATACTTTTTCGGGACACAGAGGGTGTAGTATTGTTGATTATTTTTTGTATCTGAATCTATTCATAATAATTGTACAATGTTTAATATTCATGATCCCAATCCTTTATCCGATCATTGTGTTATTGAATGTACATTTGAAAACACTATAAGTGATGAACCTGCAGTTTTGAATGGTGAAATTGTGGTTGATGATGATCACAAAACCGTAGATTGCAAAAAAGTATGGAATAGTGAGCGTATATGTGAATACGTTGATGCTTTAAACCGCGATGTATTTGTTGAACAATTACATAATTTTCCTTAAAAAGGATCATGTGTTAATATAAATTCTCTAATTTAATGAATAGTGTTACAAACCGTTTATTTAGAAAAAAAATACATTTCACGATAATGATACAAATACAAGTAAGCGTAAACAAACGAATGATTGGTTTAATGAAAGTTGTGAAGACCTGAGAATGTTTATTCATTTTCGTTTAAATTGTTATTGACAACGTCAATCAGATGAAAACATAATTTTATTTGTTAGATCACGCTCTGAATATGGAACTGTGTGGAAAAGATATGAGCGGGATTATAAAAATGAACAAACAATTGGAAACATATATGCATAATAATGCGAAATTATATTGGAAAATGTTGAGAGAGGCATTGCATATAAAATCTTCAAATATATCGTTGTCGGCTTTTGAACAATATTTTAAATCTGTCAATGATCCCGATGATCCATTTTTCCAAGCGGATGTACTAAAAACAGATGCTAATTTCTACTCAAACAAAGTATCATGGGTAACCTTCGTTTGCAATTTATTATCGTCAATGAGTTTTTACTACATGTGGCTTAACCAGAGTGTTGGAGATGTGGATATTTTCTTAGGTATATTTAAGCAACGACTTCATCATAATAATATACAATCTTGGCATGAAAGTTTAGAAATTTCAACGGAAGCAATATTTTTAAAGAAATTATTAGTTTTAATTTTCAGTTATTTCTTAATTGCATATACCTACCCTAATTTAAAATATCGATGGCCAGATTAATTGTCTCATCTCACAGCCTTGATGTAGAGACTGGTATGTGGCATAGACCTAAAAGTAACCATTAGAAGATAGAATATGTTTCCACTGCAACAAGATTGAAGACGAATTTCATTTCATTTTAGAATGCGATCATTTTAAAGATATTCGAAAAATATATATTAAAAGTATTTTTGGCATCGACCGAGTATGTTCAAATTAAAAGAACTTATATACAGCAAAAATGAAAAGGAAATCTGAATGTGTATATGTTTAAATCATTTGAAATAAGAAAAACTTTAACAATGAATTGATCTGATGTACTTGAAATTGTATGTCTCAGTTATTTGTAATACCATGATTCAATTGTACTATTGTGTGTGATTTTGCCAAATAGTCATGTATAATTGGTAATTTTACTAGTTTTCATTTTACTTATTCGTATGTAATTGTGTGTGGGGTGGTAGTAAGCCACGTTTGAAAAAAATCTTGATCCTATTTGAATTGGATGTTTGGATGTTTCTGTGCTTATATGTGAATAGCAAGAATATGGTTATCTATCTTAGTCACCTTCTCCGTTAATTCTGAATGGCAAATTGAGACATGTTCATGTATGTCGAAATTTTTACTATATATGTTTTGTTTTGTTTTGTATTGTTTCAGGCTGATTGTTTGTTTGTTTTTCCTTCTTAAGTAAGAAGTAAACAGTGTAACTTTGTGTATCCTTTGCATCTGCTATGTATCATACATGTATGTGCGAATCCTTCTACATATGTTAACAAATGTACATGTATATATTGTATGATCACATGGGCCTATGACTTACTGATTTTGAACTGTTCCGTTAACAAAGCTTCACCTTTGACCGACTGCATATATGGCATCATGTCCACTCGAGGTAGACATGCTACTCTAGTAAAACTCATATTTTCTCGATCATTGGTTTATACTCTAAATGGCACATGTATGTAAAAGTATCAAGTGAGTATATCGATACGAATTTGTTCTAGTTGTGGATATGATTTTGAGGTCATTAGGTTAAAGGTCAAGGTCGCCAGCACCATATTATGAAACACCTTGTCCGCACTGTAACATCTCTGCCTCTGAATATAATCTAATTATACATCATTGGCCTGTGGCAAGAGGATGATCCCCTTTGATTTTGAGATCAGTAGGTCAAAGTTCAAGGTCAATGTGACTTGACCATGAAACAACTTGTCCGGACTGTAACATCTCTGCCTCTGAATATAATCTAATTATACATCATTGGCCTGTGGCAAGAGGATGATCACTTTTGATTTTGAGATCAGTAGGTCAAAGTTCAAAGTCAGTGTGAATCAAATATCATGAAACTTCATGGACGATGACACCTTTTGATTTTTAGCTTTTAGACCATTGTACCCACAAAAAGTTCAGTATTCATAATATCTTTATCCCGATTGTCGAACAGTTATGCAAATCATATCCATGTCTATTTCTTCTGGCCTTTCATGTTACATATAAATAATTGTTATACAGGGGATCTTACATGAGTGACTGTGTATTATTGATTTTAACAAACGAGTTGCACAAAATGGTAGTCTACGAGGCTCTACCGAGTATCCTATCCGTATATTCAACGAGTTTATTAAAGTCAATAATACACAGTCATGTTTATCACACAACATATGGTCGACGTGATAGTTTCACTTTAACGTGTCAATTTTCCTTATATACGGCGACGATTTGTAACATAAATCTTGCCGTATTGTTGTTGTTTCATGACGTCGACTACTGTAACGCGGTCGACCTACAAATAACCCAATTTAACGTTAATAACGTGCATTAAAGAAAGTAAGATTTCAAGTAATGATAAATAATTAAGGTGTCTGGTCCTATCGTATGGTACCATGCAAATAATTGCCATTAAATATTTACTGTATACAAACACAGTGATTCGGTCCTCCTTTGCATCTGTAATACACTAGTGTATTATGAGAAATAATTCATGGCTTTATTACACTCCCAAAGCCATGTTATATGATTAATACATAATCATTAATGCTATCCATAAACGTATGCCACTATCAAACATAAGGCTGTGCAGTGGGAGGTGGGGTTGGTTGGGGGAGACATGCTATATATATATATATATATATATATATATATGTGTGTATATCTTTATAGTTTTAAAGACACCAGTTTATTGGGTAAAAAATGATTTTTACACTCGATATATTGGGTCCTTACCTTGTTATTGGGTCCTCAATCTGCCTATTGGGTCTTGACCCAACAATTCAACGACCCAATAATACATGCATGTTTAACAGAACTACATTTACCTGATTAAATATCTCGTACATAACTTATTTTACACGTTTATTGGGCCCCTGAGTAGGAGTTAACTCCCCTTGATAATTTGCTAAGTGTGTATATATACTCAGAGGTCAGAGTTCAGGACCCAATATATTGGGAAATTCTCAATGACCCAATAAACTAGTGATGCGGTATATATATATATTTTAACAACACCCAGCAAAATGTTGGGTCAGACCTAGTAATATGGTTTGAGAATAAAAGGCGTTAACAGTTAAATTACCCGTTAAGTTACGACTATATGGGGATACATGAGTACCCGTAGGTGGACTTAATTCATAAAAAATACCAAAAACGTATATTCACACTATTTCATGGTGATCCCAATAAATGTGTTCAAATTGAGAGACCCAGTATCCTGGTGACTTTAAGTATATATATATATATATATATATATATATATATATATATTTATATGGTAAATAATAGTATACATCTTGCAAGACCCTTTCTGGACCACTGGATCACGAGGATTCCGGGAAGATAGATATTTAAAAATATAAATGTGAGACAAATTATCAACCAAACTGCTTAAACTAACAAATAATGAGCACTTTCGGCTTTAATCGCCTTCCTCAGGATACAGACATAAAGTTACAAAAAAATCAAATACATTTCGCGAAAAAAATGTTTAAAAGCAAAAAGCAATACTATAAGCATGCGCTTTATGCGCCATGCCAGTAATGGTATAACACAGCCGCAAGATGGCAACCGTGTACATGCACGACACAAATGTTGATATACATTTAAAGTGTATTCACATGGAAAATAAACTGATTCCGAAGACACACTATAGTCTAGTAAATATATGAAAATATGGGCCGAACCCAGGACAAATTAGTACACAATTGAAACCAATTTGTTTCCAAAGGAAAACCACACAGAATAAGGAAATGAAAGTAGAGAAACATCGAAGTTAAGCTTTTTGAGAAAAAAAGATATATATCTGTCACCTTTTCCATGCTTTAAAATTTGTTTTTTTCCGGACAATAACACACTAAGTTATTTTTTTTTATCATGTTTGTTAGTTTTCTGGCATACCGTTAACCAAATTTACTTTAAAATAACAACATATTATGAAGTAAATTGTACTTAACATATACCTAAAATCGCTATAAAAGTCTTAAACGATGTTCGATTACCCCACCCACCGCAAAAAAGTATAACCCTACAGATATCATAATTTAAATGCATTTTACTATGTTGTTTTGCCCGAAAAAGTGTGATTTTTTAAATAATTATCTATATTTGCCGATGCTGATATACTATTTATATCTATCCATAATTATGCAGTATCATAATAAAAGCCACACTTGTGTGCACTGTCCTTATATAACAATCTGGTAAACCGCTTGCTGTATAAAACACATTTCAAGCTAAAACCTGTATCACTTTAATCTGAAATATTTTTATTTTCATATCTTTCATTGTACAGAATACATTCATATCCATATTTATGTTATATTGCTATATTGTTATTATATTATATAGTTCTTCATATTCAGAAGTTTTCTATCTGGATTTCAGAATTCAGGCAGTTGATTCATCTACATTCATCACACATTGTTGAACTATCCAACCTATGTATTTTGCATGTACAACATGTATGACATTCAGTTAAGCACTTGCATATAATAACATGCAAGAGTCTGTCAGGAGCTGGTGTTTCCTTTTCTGTTTGCAATACTAAGTTTCCCCTTTGAAATCTTTCATCCCCACTCCTGAGGATCGATATCAGTATTCCCTTTCCAAACCTGAATCTGTGGTTGTTAGATGTGAGTGGAAGTTTTGTTTTAGTGAGTAACATAATTATCACTGACGGCAATAGTTTTTATTTTTTGAAATTTTCTTTGGTTTTTGGTTTAACTTTTGCAGTCTAGAAGATCTGTGTCATCGCCAATCACAATGGTTTGTTGTTCTACTGCACATTCTACAGCTGTTGTAACAATGAGCAGATCAGCATCGCTGTCTTCATTTTGTTCCGTTTCATGTGACACTAAGTGTTCACTAAACATATGAATGAAATGATGATTGTAGAATTCTATAGAAACATTTTTGTCCATATCCATGGTTATATTTGCTGTAAAATTTACAGTAATTCCAACAATATCCTTGTTTCTTCGAAAATGTGCAGTATGTTGTGTTGATAAAAACTCCGGATTTCCATCAAACACAACTACCGGTACAAAATGCTTTCCAAAATCATTAAAGTACATATAATCGTTTGATATGTTAAACCGCGAATCTATGGCATTCTCTGAAGAAGCGACCCACCATCTAAGACATACTTTGATTGATGGGTACCTCCCATAGTTGCTAGCTTGCACAGTTGAACATTGCATAAGCAAATTGAGGTTTATTTGCAACCCGAATCAACCCGTCTGTAACAAGTGGAAATGGTGGATGCGTGCATAACTTATACGTGAAATGGGAAGCTAGCTCTTCTCGACTTCTCGAATCAGTAGTGTTATTTTTTACTGGTCCTTTGGGACCAACGGGCCCAATATAGGTGGCTTTAAAGTAGAATACCGCTTAAGTCGGTGCTAGGGGGCGTGAGAAGTGTTGCTTCTTTCATTACTTCTCATGAACAGACTCAATAAAACCGAGTCTGCTGCTTTATTCTCTGAATTGTGTTTGTTGCTCTCAAAGGATCACCTTTATCAGTATGTATTATCCTGTCTCTTGCAGCATACACACGACGACGTTGAAACAAAAACTGTGGATCAGCTGAATGCACTTCACATCTATTTTACAGATAAGTCGCGGCCCGAACATTTTCTTGAATGAGCACGCACACACCCTTTCCCAGACATAATTGATAACGTTTTGTCAAATATCCTTATAAATACTGAAAAGATGATCCACTGGAAGCAACAAACACAAACAAGAGAGTAAAGTAGCAGACTCAGTTGTATTGAGTTTGTATAAGAGAGATAATTATAAGATGCAACACCTCTCATGCCTGTAAGAATGACATTTAAAATGTTGTCTTCTGTTACGCCGCTTGAAATGCTTCGTATCATATCTATTGAAGGGCATTCTTGCTACATTTTCGCATTGATTTTTTCATATCAATATCATCACTGTGTTTTCCTGACTTACTGTTCTCTTTGTGCTGTTCACTCGAAGTGAAGGCCACACTAGTGAATTCCTGCATATCTTCATCGGTACATGTTCCTGCTCAAGCTGTCCAAGTTTAGAGAAGTCAGACAGACCTTTGTAGTTCTTTCATTACCCTTCCCCTTGTTAGGTCACCCACTGTATTTGCTCATGAGCATTTGCTTTATCACGAGATCGGTCGAAGAACTGTCCAATAACGATCACTTACACGCACTACATGAAAACCTTCCATAAAATGTGTGTACATTTCGTGATAGTAATTTTATAACTGAGACATGTTTTAAAAGTATGAATATTCAGCCTTTATGTAGAGATTAACCAGCAGCCGCCAACTATGGCAACATTCTTTACGCAGATTTGAGATAAAGGGCCCAACTGCCAATGAGCTCTGCTTTAATAAATGTACGTAATATTTGCACCATGTCTAGATATTGTAGTCAGAGTTTTAAAGTTCTAGAATTAGAAGCAGATGATTTATTCTGGCTCAGTTTGGCATTCACCTGATCATAAACTTAGAGTGATCGAACATCTTGACTGCCTTTATTGCCTTCTAAAAGTACAATCAAAAGATTGATCGACGTGTTAGTTCTATAGAAACGAGGGGTATAGGCGCAGTTTCCCCTCGCGGGGAACGAGAAAAACTAATGAAATATGCCAGGGGGAACTCAGGCGTAACTCTCATTCGCACCACTAAGATCTAAATGTAAGTCACGCCTAAATCAACACCAACATATTTCAACAGTTTTCTCAAGCAACCCCGTCCTGGAAAACTCCGCTTATATCCCTCGTTTCTATACTACTAATCAATCCGGTTTGTCATTTTAATAACATAACATTTGCAACTCGTTAGGAAAGCGCAATTTTATTTGATGTCTACTTTCGCCGAATCTACTTTCGGCGAAGTTTTTCAATAACATTTGCAACTCATTAAGCAAAGTCAGACGGAACCGGGCAGTAGTCTTCATCATCGCTCTGCATATCATTTTGTACCATACAGTATTTTACTTGTATGCTAATGTATCTTGTCCATTATCTAATGTGTACCGTTTATCATCATAAGATGATAAACTTTTTCTATTTATTGCATAGCTGCTTATGTTATGCTTTTGTGATCTAATGACTTTCATCTCATGGTGAGCTTCTGTTGCCGTAAACAAAATCATTTTGTAATCATCATGTGCTATCTGTTTTTTAACAACACACCTGTTAACGCCCTTATATGTCTTTGCACCAATCTCATTATCTAGCACATACGAATATAGTTTACTTCGCAACCCAACAAATTCAACAATGGGTATTCCGCAAGTTTCATCTTTCATCTTGCCAATAACTTTTTTATTATCATTAAAATGAAACTTATTTTTTGGATCATAATCGCAATTATCAAAAAGTTCTTTATCCTTGTAAAAGTCTGCATACAAATATTTTGTTTTTATTTCATAACACAAGGAATCTGTATCAGTAAATAATAACTTAGCTTTTTTATCATATTTGTTTTTTGATATAGTTGAAATGGAAATCATACATCAAATATTTTGACAAGTCTAAAATACACATACCAACATAACAAGGACGATTTAAAACTAATCGTTCTTTTATTCTGTTTATGGAAAATTAATATTTATTAAACATTTTACAAGAAATAAATGACGGTCTTGGTGCATATTTTAAGAGAACCTGCTCGTCGTGAGTCAGTTTAACATTAATTCTTTTTCTGAAATTTTCCATAGTTTTACCAAAAACTGAATTATTCATCAGTTTGAAGAAATCCTTTTCAAAAGCATTTTTACCAGCTGTCCTCTTGGCAGTATTAAAATCTAGGTATGTCCTTAACCACTCTGATTCGTCAAACTGTAGTATTCGATGTATTTTTGTTACCTTCAATCTAAGCGTTTTATACAATTCTAAGTTTCTAAAATGCACGACATACTTTTCTTTATTTTTCAACGCCGTAACAAGTTTATTAACATTGCAATGTCCTAAATTAAACTTTTGTTTTAAATTTGTACAATAGTCTGACAACCACTCATCTTTGATATTTTAACTTTCCGGGGCAAGAGGATAATCATTATGCGAGGCATGCATTTTCTCAGAATACTCGATATAAAACTCAACAATGGAATTTGATTTTCCTTTTTTAAACTTATCAACCCACTTGAAGTTGCCAGTAGGTGACGGTTGACACATAGCCCACCCGTACAAGTTATTGACATCGAGATATATTATGTACTTGCTTTCTTTTTCCTCGTCATAGTTTTTCATATATTTATTGTTAGCTTGTGAGTATCTTTTTGCAATATAACTCGTACCACCTCTTAATCCTTTTTCCACAAACAAATATTGATCAATATCAGTTATTTAATCAAGTTGGATACCAGTCATCTTAAGGCATGCGTCCCAGGCTAAACCATGACTACTGAAGTAATGGCAAGGATCTAATTTGTAATACTCAATACACTTTTTTCTAAAGTTTTCAAAAACGTCTGCAAGCAGCAGCACATCAGGTTTATTTTGCTCTTCGGGCATTTAATTTTATTAGATACTGGGACCATACGCCGTACGACATGGGGAAGCAATTAACTCCATGTCCACCGCCGTATGCATGCCATCTTCGGGATGGTTAAAATTGTGTATTATTGATTTTATGAATATTTAGTTCTGCTCAACCCGGGGCTAGAGGGCGTGAGCGGTAGCTAGCATAGTTCACTACCGCTCATGAACAGTCTCAATCAAACCGATACTGCAATATTTCGTATGTGTCGTGCTCGGCCCTTTCCAAAGGTCCATTATTACTCTTTTTTAAGATACAGATCATGATATTCTCCCATATTTTTATCTTAAATGTTTTCCATATGTTTGTAGCATGATCGTAATCTGCATCTGAAATGTGTTCATCATTTAATTGAGAATAAAAGCTATCGTTGCCAGGTAACTTAGTATCCTTGAAGCGTTCAAAACTGTTCATATAAAGGAGAAACGCCTTTTCTTTTTAGCAATAAGTACTGATAAAGGTGATCCTTTGAGAGCAACTAACACAACTAAGAGAATAAAGCAGCAGTCTCGGTTTTATTGAGTCTGTTCATGAGAAGTAATGAAAGAAGCAACACTTCTTACGCCCCCTAGCACCGGCTTAAGCGGTATTCTACTTCAAAGCCACCTATATTGAGCTCGTTAGTCCCAAAGGACCAGTAAAAAAATAACACTACTGATTCGTAGCACGGGGAGACTTTTTACAGCCGTCACACTGCACTAAACGAACGTCAGTGTGAATGTTAATAAGTACTGATAAAAGTGATCCTTTGAGAGCAACTAACACAATTAAGAGAATAAAGCATAACTAAAAGTCTAACTTGTTACCGTTATATTCTTGAGATATGTATTGAAACGACGGAACGTTCTTTACTAGACTATCAAATGATTGTGAAATAAACTGAAAACTATCAATCAATACTAAACGTTTTCCTAACATAAAAGCCGTATACTTTTCCATGTTATTCGGTATAACATTTATGTTTTGTTTAAACTTTCCGATGTGTTGCATTATGAAGTGAGAGTCATATCCTCTCAAGTTATGAAACACAACAGGTATTTTTCTAGTCAACCTGAAATTAATATTATATATGTCATAAGCGCTTCCTCTATACTTTCCAGCTATATGACAATGATCCCTGATTTCTTTTCTGATGGAGTTGTTGTATGCCACTGTATAACCAGCGTCATCTTTTTTGAGAGTTGTTACAAAACCATTACCACAAATATGACATGATTTAGATTTTTGGAATCCAGCTTCTTCTTCCTGTGACATTACTAGATATTTTTTAAAGTTTGCATTCATAGTTTTCTTGCACCACTTTTCTTCGTCTATCATCTTTTCTAAAAACTTGTAAACAGCGTTTGGTCCACTATACGTTACAACTGGTTTTGAATACTGATCATCATAGCAACAAACAACCTTATAACCATAACTGCAATCAGTATGCTTTTGATATGCTTCTGTATGTGATTTTTTAGGATTGTTTGATACTGAAGAAATACGTTCGGTTACTGCTTCAAAATCAGCATATATAACAAACGGAACCATTAGCTGTCTGCCGTAGTATTTAAACTTAACGTTTTCATCTTTGTTTGGCATCTCTACTGCTTGTTTCCATTAAGTGAAAGACAAACAGGTTTATTTTTTTCCAGAACTCTTTCTAATGTAAAGCACTGCAAGCATGTTTTACAAAACATTTTCTTTCCTTGCGTGCTGTTTGATTATACATCAAACTGTTAAAATCTTTTATCCACACATAATGATATTTTTTCTTTTTCAGTAATTAAAAGCATATCACATGTTTTTCCTGCTTTATTTTTTTATATGTACAAAGGGTATACTTGATTATCTTCATATCCAAATATGTTAAAACAAATGTTGTTTTGTTTTTCTATTTTTGGGATTTGCTTGATAGTAACAGGAAATGTAATTCCTTTATAATTTAGATCCCCAATATGCTTTTTGTACTTTGTTATTCTTTGAAGATCTTTTTTAAACAGGAAATTCATAAGCCAAATGGCACTATCTAAAGCATTCGTTATCTTTTTTATATTTATTAAACCTTTTCTGGGGTGTTGCAATTTTTTTGGTAAATTCAAATAAGAGCTACCTCGCAAAGGTTTATACGTTATTCGATTTATATAGAGTGCGTCTAGCGTCTCAATTACCCAACCACTTCCCATCTGAATCCAATTTCCAACTCTATTTATAATTTTCTCACGTGCTTTGCACAGCGCCTCGAAAATATTATTTTCGGTTAATTTTGTTGCTGCTTTAGAATTAAAGTAAGCTGTTTTGTATGTGGTTGCAGGACCTGTTGCTATGTCTGCCATTGATGTTTTTTTTTAAAGTATGTTTCACATCAACACTTAATTTAAAGCCGCCCGTTTTAAGAAATTTTATAACGCTTGGTTGTGTTTTCTGCAGTTGAGTGAGCGGGTCATTACTAACAACATTTACTTTAAAAACCTTGCTATACTGTTTTTGGGATGTTTCAATTTCTCGGATACTCATTATATAATATTACATGAGATTATTTCTTTAAGCCCCTATTAATTAATTAATTATTTTGAAGTAAAATATTTATTCCCGGTTAGATTATATTATTTTTTCTTTATCCATATATTATGATATTAATTGCTTTGTCTAACAAAATGCTGCAGTAAGGAATAAAAGCAGCCTCAGTTACAAAACCACGAGTTGCCTCTGAAATTTGTTTTTTACAAAAAGCATGCAGCTTGTTTATATCTGCTTTTTTATTTTCCTTGGTAATTTTATTTGTTGTGTCATTGTTATAATTCTTTTAGTTTGATCTTGAAAGTTAACTCTTTGTCGAGTTTACTCATAGTTTTAAAATCAACCTTTCGGGCATATGTCATTTGATCTTTCTTAAAGTTTCTAATTTTCTTTTCTACTCGTTCCATTATAATATTACGTAAGATAATATTGTTAAGCCTTATTTAAATATATATTTCTATAGTATAATATAATGAATTGCAAATATTGTGAAAGAGTTTTAGATATTATTGATATTCCTGGGGTGTGCACAGATTGTATCTTGTTTTACATGACTAATAAAAAGAAGCTTTGTAAATATTATACCTGAGCCAAGCTGTGTTACAAGTGTACATACGCATGTGTGAATTGTAACGATACTTGTGATGTTTTCGATAATGAGCGTGTTTGTCTTAATTCTGGCACTCACAATGGTTATAATCTTATCACAGGTTACAACTACAGCCAAAAGAAAACTATTTACCACAGGAAGTACCATTTAGATAAATACTTGGTAGCATTTGATTTATCTTCTACAAATAGACAACGATTTGAAGATTTGTTTTACAAAATTGTAAAGATTTTGGATAAAACAGAAGGCCGAAAAAGATCAAATTTGAATACATTTTTCAGAAAATATTTAAAATATTAAAAATAGAAAAAGAAACAAAACCGATTAAAACAAAATCAACCAGAGAAAAGTACGATAGGATATGGAAACAAATCAAAAAAGAATTACGACTGAATACCATGGCCGTTTAACTTGAACAGATGCTCCTACGGAGCATCTCTACTAGCTTAATGCCCATTAAGCTTGCATCTTTTCATGTACATTTCCAGAGGTTCTGTGAAGTTATCATTCTTTTGAATCTCTAATATTTTATTGAACGTAATCCTAATTACCTCTTCGTCATTTTCTAGTCCTGTTGTTGGTTGGATATATGATAGAAAGGAGGATAAACATATCGGACAGGGAAAGCAACATTCAAGGACGACAGTCAACCACAAAACACAAAAACAAACACGCAAACAGACAAACGAAAAGGCAAAAGTAATGAAAAATGCAAACGACATCACAAACACAAAAGGGTTTTAAATAGGGCTACCGCCTTGGAACGGTCAGTGGCAAAGTAGGCCACTGGGGGTTTAAACCGGTTCTAGGGTGCACTAAACCTCACACTTACCCTACTGTCATCCCATTAAAACAGGACAGTGTAAATAAAGAAATCCCCGCCATGATCTAATCTCGAACCAACAAGGCAGCATCAATAGGCAATATAAGTAAAACACAAATATGCTCGTGTAAATATAATACAAAAAACAATAGCCTAGAAAGCCACAATGAAGGTACTCAATGACTTGGCAAAAGCCAGAGCAGTAAGAGAATACACCATTAAGGGCACGACAAGAAAGATCATGGACAAACATCAAACGCCACCGTCCCAATGGGCTTTAGGTAGGCGTCATCATAGGGTCCACAGCCTGTCCGGTCATCGTACAATTAAAGAGGAAAGCATAGTGGCGAACTGTAAAAGGGTCCACCACCAAGCACGCAGTACGTTGCAAAATGATAGGGTCATAACTTCTTTTGATAAACTTTTTAACAAGTTTAACAAAGATAGTATGAAAGTGATCATGACCAAGAATCTTACGAAGTTTATAAATCACATCACATCACATCACCTTAGAAGTCAAGTTGTTTAAAACTCCTATGATGTGTTTTTAACAAAGTTTTTTTTTTCTGCTATTCTTGTTTTACTTGCTAAAACAGCAACTATTGGAGGAACTGCGCCAACTACAGCTATGAAAACAGGAATTGCTGGAACTAATGCTAAAACAGCACCAGAACCAATTATTCCACTGGCAATCTGTAATGTTGTGTTTATAATACCGCACAATTTATAACTGCGTCTGTATGCAGCTACAAGCTACAAGTCGCGTCAAGTGATCAATTAATTCTTCTTTGGTTCTCATGTATAATTACAGTTAGACAATAATTTAATTAAACTATTTAGAAAATAGTTGATCATGTTCTTTGGGTGACATTTCGCCTATTTGTAATAATTCATCGATTATGCTAATACCTTTATTTATCAGCTGCGGACTATTATTTCCTGTTTCGATACTTCCACATACCAACTCTAGATCATCCATCAAATCATTAGGATTATTGTAATATTCAACATCAACACAACCTCCTAAAATCTTTTTGAACTTTGAAGAACCCTTGTAAATTGGTAAACCAGATAATTTTGTTAGTTCCTTAAAAGCATTCTGAGACAGCTTTGAATAAGTGTTTTTATTATTGTAACGCTTTGTTAACAAGTCTATAAAATCATCATCCACTTTCATATCTAGCACAACTGCTTCTCCTAGTTTGGTAATAAGTTTGTGATGCCCAACAAGCTTAAGTAAATCAATTTGTAACACTACATAGTGGCCATCATTGTCGACCTTGTATGAATTTTTATTTGGTTGTAATCCCGTGCCTGGAAAGACATCACTCTGCGCAAGCATTGCACCAATTCTTTCTCTATAATATTTTAAAGCTTTAGACTCGTTTGCCAAAGTGCTTTGAACTTGTTTGTATTGATCTCTTGAGGTTGCATCCTTTTCTTTTTTTAGTTGTTTAGTGGCTTCAGCCCTTTCGCGACCGTTTTGTTTGGTAATATCACTAACCTGTCCGAGTATGTCTGCAAGTTTTTGGTTATCTCCAGCTACACTCGACGGTAAGGGTAAGTCATATAAATCTATCACTTCTTTATTGATTTTAGCATCTAAATCACCAGTAGTTGGGTTTTCACCAAATAACTGGGGTATTCCCTGATACTCTCTTTGTTCTTGTACTTCCTCACCTATTGATGCCGGAAGAGCGGCTAATTGCTGATTTATTTTCGGAAGAGAAGCTAACTGCTCGGTTAGCTGTTCTGACTGACTTTTTATTTCGACAGTTTAAATATTTTTTTGTACAAATCACGACTAGCTCCTTTTTCTAGTCTTTTTTGAGTAACTTTATTCTCGTATTCTTTAACAAGCTCACTCGCTTTTCGCTTTTTATCTGCTAATTCTTTCCATTTTAACAAAGACATGTATAATATAAGGTTAGATTAAAATAAGTTAAATAAAGATAAGTTGATATGAGTTAAACCAAGTTAAGACTTAAATCGAATATTATGTAGTTTTTGTTTTCTTTTTAGCCGCAGGTTTAACTGCTTTCTTTTTCGCCGGAGGTTTAACTGCTTTCTTGACCGTAGGTTTAACTGCTTTTTTTTTCTTATGAGTCTAATATTTGCATGTGCTTTTTCAGACTCATTTTGTATTTTAACCAACTTTTTTTCCAGACATGTTATCTCACTAGGAAATTATGATTTGCTTTACATTTTATTTATATGTTTTCTTTCTGCTTCTAATCCTATCAAATAAATAATACTTGGTCTAAGGTTAGATTAAAATAAGTTAAATTAAGATAAGTTGATATGAGTTAAACCAAGTTAAGACTTAAATCGAATATTATGTAGTTTTTGTTTTCTTTTTAGCCGCAAGTTTAACTGCTTTCTTTTTCGCCGGAGGCTTAACTGCTTTCTTGACTGCAGGTTTAACTGCTTTTTTTTTCTTATGAGTCTAATATTTGCATGTGCTTTTTCAGACTCATTTTGTATTTTAACCAACTTTTTTTCCAGACATGTTATCTCACTAGGAAATTATGATTTGCTTTACATTTTATTTATATGTTTTCTTTCTGCTTCCAATCCTATCAAATAAATAATACTTGGTCGTTCTTCTGTTTCCGACAGACTTCCTGGATTTTTCATTGCCGTTCTCCAGGTAGGATCTGCATCTTTTTGTTTTGAAGGTCCTGGGATATTCGTCTTAACTTTTTGTAATCCGTAATATCTAACTTGATTAGCCCTAAAACATTCTGCTTCTGTTCCAAGTTGTTTACCACGAGGGATTTTATTTTATTCCACAATACGCTTTAGACATATAATAATACTTAAATAATATTAATATTATCCGACTATTATTATAATGGAAATTCCAAACTATGATATGAAAACAGAAAACGGTAATTTTAAACAGATATGGAACTTCATGCCAGACTGTTGTTTTAGAATGTTAATTTGCGGTAATTTAGGATCTGGCAAGACAAACACACTAGTTCACATGTTGCTGAAACCTTTAGTTTACTATGACAAAATTTACTTGTTTATCGCAAAAACTTGAAAAGATAGCAAAAAAAGAATAAAATCTCAGTCGAAGACATATTAGAATGTTCGAATGATGAAGTTATCCCTGTGAATGATTTGGATTCTGATACTCAAAATATAGCTATGTTTGATGATTATGATTGCGAACGCATTCAAAATGATATTATTAACTACTTCATACAGGGAAGATATAAAAATTGTTGCGTGATTTATTTATCTCAATCTTATTACAAAACTCCCAAGGACATTCGGTTGAATTGCTCTCTTTACATCTTCTTTGCAACTCCGGTTAATCGCGAGCTTGGTATGCTTTCCAAAGAACAAGATGTCAGCAAAGATCAGTATAAAAAAGCAACTGACAAACAGTACGACTTTTTGCATCTTGATCGCCCTAGAAAGTTGATCAAAAGAAACTTCACTGGTGAAATTTAATCTAATCATATTATATATAATGGGACTTTTTAATGATCTTGGTGGGGAAGTTACTACTGGCAGCGTTAATAGTACAAATTTCGGTATTGTGCTCTCTGAGTATGTAAAATAAAAACATCTGGTTAATTATCTTAACAAAGGCAAAAACCAGGAAAATGTTTTAAAAAGTGATCTTGACATGAATAAAAATAAAATTGTCAATTTAGGCAATCCTGGCGGACCAGATGATGCGATGACAAGGCAATATACTCAAAGAAGAATAACAAAAAGCATACGTGATTATAATATTGATAAAATTCCAGATATGATGAAAGATTTAACAACAGGTGTTGATGATAAACTAAGTCTGATACAAACAAAGTTACAAGCAAACCGTGAGAAAATGATTGAAATTCAAAACGGATTGAAAGATGAAATGAAACTTCTGGGTGATGCTTTGAAAGAGCTAGAAAAGAAAGAAGACGGATTAGAAGATAGCAAAAACTACCAGAAATTAAGTGAACACATAAGAGCTTGTGTTCAACATATTAATACACGGATTGGGGAAATCAAAACACAAATGGTTGACAATGATAAACTTGAAACTGCTATTGCTGATGCTTCAAAACAAATGAGAACAGCTTTTACTACCGAAATAACTCAAATTAAAATATTACATGAGCAGACAACCACTAACATTGACGATATCAACAAAGAATTTGAAGACATCAGAGTGAAAATGGTTGACGGTAAGTCGCTGGAGACTGCTCTGAACAAACTGGTTGACACTGATAAACTTGAGACTGCACTGAGCAAACTGGTTAACACTGATAAACTTAACACTGCTATTGATGATGTTTCAAAGCAATTGAAAGCTGCTCAGGATGAAAGGAGCAAAGCTTTTGATGGCGAAATAGCTTTTCTTAAAGAGCATAATCAAAAGTCTGATAGCCGGCACACAGCAATTCTTGGTATAATTGACGGGTTAAAAGTAACAGTAGAACATTTAAGTCGAATTCTAATTTTTGAAGCTACAATAGATGATGGAATGAGCATCATGCAAGATAACTATGGTTATGCATCGTACCCGACACGAAGACCACTTGAAAGAACCAAACCTGATGTTTTTCTCGAGGCGTTTACTTTTGTAACCAATCCGCTTATAAAAAGTGAGGAATATGCTACAGAATATCCCGGTGGTGGCAAACGTCCCCTCGGCGCAAGAATTGTAAAACCCGGGCGCTATATAGTTGAAGCAGACCTTACATATACAGTTACAAATACAGACATTGGTCTAGAATATTTGGTTTGGTTTAATAATGATGAGCCACGTCCTCAGCCAAAAAAAGAAAATGGTAAACGAATACTAAAAGGAACATTTGAAGCATATCTTTCAAAATCTAAATATTGGACCATCTTTTCGGAGATAGAGCGAAACACTACACAAGTTTTTAATTTTGAAAAATCAAATTTTTAACTATTTTATTTAAGTGATTAACTTTATCCATCCTATATTATATGGAACAAAAAAATTGTATTATTATCAGACAAAGCGTCAATAATTAATAGCTCAAACATACCAAGTAATTTTACAACTGTATTTGACAGACCATTAATATTAGGCAGGAACAAACAGTATGGCATTGGACTCGATAAGATTAATTCCATGACTTACTCGTGGTATAATATTAGTGAAGATTTTAATAACAAAGTGATTAAGATATCACAATGGAACAGATTGGAAAAGTATTATTTTCTGAAATGGAAATTACAGTTATTGTGATATTGATAAGTACATAAAAGAAGCATTGACTGTAAACAATGATTTAACTGATGGCACGCCTGTCCCGATAAAAATTGAGTTTGATTTATCAAGTTTCAAATGTTTGGTTACCATTAATAATAACTTTATGTTTGATTTGAGAGAATCGAACTTACACACCTTGATCGGGTTTGACAAAGATGCGGTTATTAGAGAAACTTAATTTGGAACTGTGACACAAGACATAACAAATTATATCGATACATTGTATATCCACTGTGATTTGATAAGTAATTCTATTGTTGATGGATCATACGGGGATGTCATTTATGAAATAAGTACAGCTGCTCTTACGAGAGAGTATCTTTTTGAAAATGAACCGATGAGAGTCGGGTTGTGCGAAGTAAACAAAACGATCATTAACAGTATTAATATTTACAAACCGACATCTCTGGTAAGATTATTAATCTTAATGGTGTCCACACATCATTTCGATTTGTTTTGAAGGAATTAATGTAACATAAGTTATATGGCACGTTTAAAAAATGTTTATGACACTAGTACGGGAACATATACTCAAGCTGACCGATTAACTAGAGCTGGTATATTTGACATTTTTTCAAAAGTCGGATCAAAGATATTCAGCGAGTCTGTGAAAACAGCAGGCAAGAAAGTATTAGAAACGGCTGGTAAACAAATCATAGAAAGCGGTTCTAAAAAACTTAGAGATGAAGTAGGAATAATGGCTGCTGATGAATTAATTCCAGTTATTGAACCTAATCCAAAAGGTGAGATAATTTTAAAATTGAAGAAGATGTAAATGCAAAAAATAACAGATTACTATCCGGAAGGGTAATTCATTCGAGAATTAATCGATTAATTAATAAAAAATAATCTAATTACTAGTATATATAGATGTTTCGAGGTAATCAATATAATACTAGATATGAACATGTGCCTATTCAGTTAGATACCCCTATAACACGACCAGGAAATAATACCAGACAAATGAAAAGTGGTTATCAGTTTACACTAAATGATAGAAGTTTTTACTTTGATTGGTATAATGCATATTTTGAAATCAGTTTTCAAGTAAACAAACTTGCTGATGGAGCCAATTTTGCAGTCGGCGATGAAATTGCTCTGATTAACGATGCAGCTTCACTGATTGATCAAATGAAAGTAAAGCAAAATGGAAAGATAGTTTACGATGGAAATAATCTTCACAGATTTGTTAATGTCAAAAGCTTGCTTGAAATTTCTGACGATTATGTAAAGACAACCGGAACAAATGAATATTTTTATTTAGATAATACAGCTGCTGCAGAATCTCGAGATGATCAAGCTGGTTATAATTCAGGATTTGCGATTCGTCATGCTTTAATCATAACTAATCAAAGAGTTGACTCTATAATCCCATTAAACAAATATTCCTTCTTTGAAGGTTTGGAAACAAACATGCTTCCTCCTAGTCAGATTCAAATCAGCTTGCAACTAACAGATGATAATGTGCTAATTTTCAAAGCAGTTGGCGATGATGGTCGAGTAGTTATTAATAAATTAGTTTTGTGGATACCCAGAATGATATTTAACTCAGATGGTTTAAGTTATGTAATGACAAATTATATGATATCAACAAGATGGACTTACCTCCGTGAAATGATACAAGAAAGCGGAAGTTCTCAACTAACTAAATCCGTCTTTAGAATAACGGCTGGTGTTAAAAATCCCAAACATGTATTTGTACATTTGCAAAGGTCAGACAAGAGTTCTTCTCAAACACAAAATCCTCATCTTCTAGATACGTTAAGGTAAATGCTGCTAATACTAATTGCTATTTACAATCAGCTAGATTGGAAGTTGGAAATGGAGTTTATTATCCAGAAACCGAATACAGTTATGCTAATATCATAAGAATATTCAGAGATGTTATTAATTATTCTTACAAGCAAAATGATAAAAACACTGGAACTTTACTAAACGTGGGTAATTTTAAAACTCTTTTCGGAATGATACATTTTGATTTGAGTTACAAGGAAAATGAAGTCAGTATTGACCCAAAACAACTAAGTTTGAGATATAAGCTAAATATACCTCCGGGGCCTCCTTATAAAGTTTATGCTCTAGTTCTCTATGAAGTAGATGTAGTTATTGATACTGTTGGAAATAAACTAGTTAGTGTTTAATCTAACATAATATATATGACTTACGTAAGTTATTCAGTAAATTTAACAGATGGACAAAAACAGAGTTTAGCGAAGGCAACAAAAGAACAAGAGTGAATTAACACTCAGGTTAAAAAATAACCAACTAACTGGAAATTTTCCTTTGCTGCTTACAACTACTCAGATTAACAATATTAACAAAGTTAATCTGGTGGACAATTACAGCAATTAGACATAAATATATCAAAATCGCAAATGAGATCTCAGTCCAAGAATGGAGGCTTTTTAGGTGCATTAGCTGGTTTGCTAACTAAAACAATTTTACCAACAGTTGCTTAATGTGCTCCAAAGATATTAGGACCCCTAGCAACAGGGGCACTTAGTGGCCTGGCAAGTACTGGAATTGTCAAATTATTTGAAAATAGGATGGTAACTGTTCCTGCTGATAAAAAACAAACACTTCTTGGATTAAAAAAATTAACACTCGCACAAAGAAATAAGATAACAACGTCAAAAGGTTGCTGCCCTATTAAACTAACAAAGAAGCAACAGCAAGACGGGGGATTTCTCGGGCTTCTTGCATCATTAGGAATTCCGTTGATCGGATGGATCTCTTATTAGTGGTTTAACTGGAAAATGTTTGCAAGTAGATAGAAGGGGACAAGGACTCAGAGTTGATCGTGGAAATGGTTTACAAGTAGACTCACAAATTAGACCATATAGAAGTATCCCATTTATAAGAAAAACATAAATTTTAAAAAAGAAACTATCTCTAACTTAGACATAATAAAGTGGGTTAAGCAGTTAGGCATACAACAATTTAGTGGGGTGTACAGCAAATACAAATTACCAGCAAAACAAAATAAACAAGAATGTGGTATTATTAATCTTGATGATCATATTGGATCTGGTACACACTGGACTTGTTACTATGATAATTATTACTTCGATCCGTTTGGCCTGAGCCCACCATAAGAAGTTTTAGCGTACATACCTAATATAAAATACAACACTATTCAATACCAAGATAAAACAAGTGTTCTGTGTGGATATTTCTGCCTATTCTTCATTAAAGAGTTACAAGAAGGAAATAGTAGGTATGATATTCTTTACAAATTATTAAAGCCTTACAAACCAGTAAAAAATGAAAACACCATAACATCATATTTTGTAAACGAAGTTTAATCTAATCATATTATATATGAGTTATTGCATAAAAGAAAAAAAAGGTTACTGAAAATATTGATCCTAAGTATGTTTTAGCAAAATATGGTAGAAAAATGTTAAGAGCAACTTGTGCGTCTTGTGGTATTACTAAAACAAAGTTTGTTAAAAACACAGAAGGTGGAAATATTGATATTCATTAAGCTTTGCTCCCTTTGCTGCCCAAAAAAGGGTTAACAATTCCTGGTTATAAATATTGCGGTCCTGGTAATCCACTTGATAGCGGAGAACGGGAAAATGAATTAGATGCTGTTTGTAAAGATCATGATTATTGTTATGACGAAAATCCTAGTAATAAATCAACGTGTGATAAAACCATGTTGGCTGCTTTAAAAAAAAGTAAGTCTAAAACTATTGGAGAAAAGATTGCTAAGAATTTGATAGTAAAACCAGTTATTAGTACAAAATATAAACTTGGTCTTGGAAACTCAAAAAACTAGAAAAGGCGTTAAAATGGACTGACAAGTTAGCAGATAAACTTCATAAACCTATACGAAGAAAGTTCACTCAACGCCTTGTGATTGTTAATGAAATTGATAAAATATGGTCTGCTGATTTAGTTGATATGGAATCGTTTTCAAAGTATAATAAAGGTACTAAATATTTGCTTACTGTTATTGATTTATTTAGTAAATTTGCTTGGGCTATACCCGTTCCAAATAAAACTGGTTTAGAAATAACCAAAGCATTCCAACAGATAATCAGTACAGAAAGACAGTGTAAATTGTTGCGGGTTGATCAAGGTGTGGAGTTTTATAACAAGATTTTTAAGCAATTCCTTGTTGATAATAATATCGAAATGTATCACACGTTCAATTTTGGGAAAGCTGTAGTAATTGAACGATTTAACAGAACATTAAAAGAAAAGATGTGGAAATATTTTACAGCTAACAATACAAATACATATTTAGATGCGCTACAGATGATGGTTGATAAGTATAATAATACAAAACATCGGAGTATTAAAATGACACCAACTGAAGCTAGTGACGAGAAAAATAAAGGAACGGTGTATTTCAACTTGTATGGAAAGATTATTAAACTAACAAAGAAGCAAGATTTAAACTTGTATGGAAAGATGAGAAGTAATCAAATTAAGCCAAAGTTTTAAATAGGGGATAATGTTAGTATCAGCTATTATAAAAGAACGTTTGAGAAAGGTTATACCCCAAATTGGACTGAAGAAATATTTATTGTTGATGAAATTCAAAACACAAATCCTGTGACATACAAAATAAAAGATTTAAACAACGAAAACATTGATGGAAGCTTGTATGAATAAGAAATGATTAAAGCAAAGCAAGAAATATTCAGGATTGAAAAAGTAATACAACGTGATTATAAAAAGAAACAACCATTGATTAAATGGAAGGGTTACAATGAGGATTTCAATCGTTGGGTCTCATTTAAGGATATTGAAAATATTAAATAAGGGCTTAAAAATAATTATATATAGTATTATTATATAATGGAACAAGAAAGATTAGAAAAGGTTTGCCGAAAACTTAACAATATAAAAGATAAATATAGAAGAGAATTGATGAGAGGTAGGCAACTCCAAGTAGAATATGAAGTAGTTCGTGATGATTTTATGGACACTAAAAAAAGACGACTGCTGGTCGAAATGGATAATTATGAACTGGATAGAAACAGAGAAGAGCTTCTTGAACTAAAATACAAAATAGCAAAGTGTAGAAAAAAAATATACTCCATGATAAAAAATGATATGCAGAGCGATGATGAAGACTACTGCCCGGTTCCGTCTGACTTTGCTTAACGAGTTGCAATTGTTATTGAAAAACTTCGCCAAAAGTAGATTCGGCGAAAGTAGACGTAAAATAAAATTGCGCTCTACTAACGAGATGCAAATGTTATGTTATTAAAATGACAAACCGGATTGATTTGTAGTATAGAAACGAGGGATATAAGCGGTGTTTTCCAGAGCGGGGTTGCTTGAGAAAACTGTTGAAATATGTTGGTGTTGATTTAGGCGTGAATTGCATTTAGATCTTAGTGGTTCGAATGAGAGTTACGCCTGAGTTCCCCCTGGCATATTTCATTAGTTTTTCTAGTTCCCCGCGAGGGGAAACTGCGCCTATACCCCTCGTTTCTATACTACTCGTGTTTGCTTATTGAGTTCGCGGTTCAGCCTCATGATTTATATCTGATAGATTCATCAAAACATTCTTTTGAAATGCTAGTCTATGATTCCATCTCAGATTCCATTTCAAGCGTTGAATTGGTAGCGGAACGTCATATATGCTGAACATTATAATTGAATGTAGAAAGGCTTCTACAAGCAAGTGCCCATGTGTATATGCATGTATTAATCATCGCTGTATTGCACTGGGCATTTTAGTGAGACATTGGTTTTAAATCTCACCCGAAAGACTGTTCAGGTGTGAAATTCTTTTTCAAGTATTTTGAAAATTAATCCAAATTCGGTCCGGGCTGGGACAGAACGCACGACCACTGGATTACTAAAATAAGTATAAAGGAAATGCAGCTTTCACGGTAAACCCAAAGAACACGCCAAAGGACAAACATGAATGGCGATGTCAACAAAGAACAAAGGCATATGGCTCCACAAACACAACAAGGGTCGACAATAGGGCTACCGTCTTGGAACGGTCAGTGGCAAAAAACGAGGTTCTTACCCCACGGTGACACCTAAGTGCATACGAATGGCTCTTGATATGGCCTCTCCTTTAACATTGTTTAAGTCTTGTTGCTTCATATCATGTTAAAGAACAATAGAAATATATTCAGGATTTCTATGTATTGTTCCCTCTCCCTGTGGCGGCTCTTAATAACCTTTAATGTGTTGATGAGCAGTTAAACAACATGCAGTTTTATAGCGTATTTTGTGTTTAAATAAATGTAACTAACCATTGCGTTAAATACCTTTAGTTTCACAATAATATTTCGCAATAATCAAAGACCAATATATTGTAGACTCATTTCTAAAGGAAATACTCATTATGTGTTATAAGATTCGTATTTTTTTTCTTATTTGACCCAGTGTGTCGTTTAAATATGTTCTAAGATAAGTTCATTGATTGAAAACAGAGAGACATCATATACATGTTAATCAGATTGATATATATTTCTATTTACAAAACGGAAGTATACAAGTTGTATAGTATTCGGACATGTCCTTTAAACGAAATTTAATTTACAAAATAAACCAACTATAACAGCTTCGATTTTGTGCTATTTTCTATTTGAGATTAAACTATGTCTATACATTCAGAAACAATCATAACATTTTCTGTTGCAATTAGTCCTGGGTAAAAGTTCATTTTTACTAGACTACTAGCAGATCGAACAGATTTGTCTGTCTCGTACACTCCCAGACAAAGTCTGTTCAATCTGCTAGTGTGTATTAATTTCTTGTCGAAGTCACATAGGCATTGCCTGTTGTCCAATATTGTTTCAATTAAATATATATATAGACTGCTTGTGAAATGACGGCACATATTAATTTCTTGTTGAAGCCACATGCCATGTTTTATTTCCCACCAACTCTGCATGCGAGGCGAACGCTCTACGATAAATTCAGCAAGGGATCATACATGCGTTAATTATTTATTAAATAATAGCTTTACTTAATAAATATCCCTTGCTGAATTTAGTTCATGTCCCGAATCACACCGCAGTGGTGAAAAAGTCAAAGAGCGTTCGCCTCGCATGCGGGATGGGTGGGGAATAAATCATGGCATGTGTCTTCGCCAAGAATTTAATATGTCCTTTCACTTCACAAACAGTCTATGTTCTAAATTCAAACGTATTAAATAGTGGCGGATCTGAAACAGTGTCTTAGTTTATTTCAGATTGTCACCCGTCATAGAGAAATATAAGACCGCACTGTTGATGCTTGCAGGATTTGCCGGATTTTCCCTCATGATTGGCATAGGATACAACGCATTAAGGTGAGTTGACATAATACTTGGACAAATAAACGGGGTTGCTTCATAAAGACTGAAATCTGTTTGACCACGAGACACAATTACCATGCACTGAAATGAAAGTTTAAATTGTCATTTGTCGCGAACATACATTATTACTGCTGATAGAAAAAACATGATCTAAATGGTGTTACACTGTGACGATTTATGTGGTTTGAGGTGTATCATAACGGAGTAAAAACACAGAGAACAAATCGTATATCTGGATTATGCAAAAGGTAGATGATCTTGTATAAAGGTATATTTGAAAAATCTCATTTTTTCAACGAGTAAAAAAGCTTCAGGTCAGAGGCACTTGACAACATCGGACGTTTTGGATCAGTATGTCATATTCTTAACTTGGTCTGTCCTCCGAGCACGTTAAAGAACCATAGGAATATATTCGATATTAAGAGTAGGGCACGGTTCCCGGATTCATATGTATCATTTTCCCTCTCTCTGAGGTGGCTCTTTAATAACCTATACTGTGTTGATGAGCCCGTCAAACAACATCGAATTCAATTCGTAACTTGGTCGATATGAAAAGCATTGATTAAAAACTTATACTACGATCTGCATTCATAATGTTTATGAATATAAACTGGTTATGTGCACGTGTTAAATTTGGATTAGTGAAGTCTGGTCCCCGTGTAATATAAACTATACCTGTTATGAAAACCAGTTAAAATTACCTATTTAATACCCAACTTTTGATTATTCGAATATATTTCAGACAGTATGTGTTTTCGCGATTTTTCACAACCT